>JAJTUV010002298.1:0-240260 GCA_021653895.1 Mastomys natalensis | reverse complement strand
AACCAGAGCCATAAGCAGCAGGATCGCGGCGAGACCGCCAGGCAAAGAGCGCGGTTCAGTCGAGAACGAGAGTGGGAGAACGGTGCAAGCTGAACAACCTGGAGACCGAGGCCGGCCTGAGGACAGGTGCAAGCTCAGGCCGGCACTCAAACAGTGTCAAGCACAGAGTCTCGGAGCAGGAGAGGGTGCTGCAAGTGTGCGGGACCTAACAGGCTGCAGCTGCAGAAGAGGCTGGAGGTAGGGGTCACAAGAGGGAGCACATGTGGTGGAGAACCTGAAGACGGTCCAGGAGACAACCTGAGCACGGTTGTCAACTTTCCAGGCCCGCAAGGTTCTCATGGATTGCCAAGCCAAGGCGGGAAGAGCTCCTCAGGAAGCTGTCGCTGGAGCAGAGTTCCCAGAGCTCCCAGGACATCCAAAAGGGTCTGGTTAAGGAGCGGCACAGAGAGCAGCAGCGGAAGGCCAAGACTGATGCAGAGCATGTTCCATAGAGTGAGATGGCGTGCGGGAGCAGAGGAGCTGTTCCAAGTGAGCAAGCGCGTGCTGGCAGGCTGGCTGAACAGAAGAGCAGGCAGGCCAGGAGTCATGCGCACAAGACCACCAAGGACAGGGCGCAGCGCCTGCAGGAGCTGAACATCCTGCGGAGAGGAACCATCATACCTTGAAGCTGAAAGCAGAGAAGGAGGAGAAGTGTCACATTGAGGGCATCAAGGAAGCCATCAAAAAGAAGGAAACAAAGGTTAGAGCAGATGACCTCAGAGAAAGATCCCATTTTCCAGGAGTATCCGAAGGTTCCTCCACCTCCAAGATAAACACTGCTTTGACCAGGTGCAGCAGAGACCCAGCTGCCCTTGCACCAGCAAGGTGGAATCTACTGAGAAACCCAGGAGGAAGAAGGCACAGCCTGGCAGCCAGAGACATCATCATGCATTCCGCTTTATAATCCGATTTTAATCGAGCATTGATTTTTTAAAAAAGTTATATAAAATAGCTGCATTTCCTCCCATGAATTAGTTCATTGATTCTCTTGGATGGTGTAGATGGGGCTGTAGACTGGAGGGTGGGGGAAGGGCGAAATCTGCGTGGGTTTCGAGGTGCATAGCCTCTCAAAGAATCTAGAAGCACACATCACGCAGGAGTTAGAGGAGCCAGAGAAGAATGTCCGGTGGGGAATAGAGTTTTATGATGTGACTTGGTAAGTCTTGCTCTACTCTACAACCTAAGAAGGGAGAAATACGGAGTGTGAAGCCGGAAGAGTCCCCCAGGGGAAGAAGCAAAGGTGGGCTGGGAGAATCTCTAAGCAACAGAAATCGAGACTCTGGTGTAGGTTATCCCTTCTCCAGAGCTCACGGTACACTTTTTTTTTTTTTTTTATAGACACTCAATTATCTAGTGTTTGCCACAGACCATCACCCATCCTTTTTCTTTCCATGGAAATGATGTTCTGTGGTTAAATGCTTTTTCTTTCTTTTCCTTTCTTGTTTTTGTAAATGGCTGCACAGTTCCTCCCAAACGGAGGAGTTCTTTGGACACCCTACTTCTGGCAATAAGAAGTGTTCATAACACCAGGACTATGTCTGTACTGTCCACCACAGTCTGGCAATCTAAGAGCTCAGTGAAACCCAGTTGGCATACACCTATAATATCAGCACTACTGGCTATACTATAGGCCAGCCTGGGCTAACAAGAGTTCCAGGACCAACCTGGGCTACACAGGTCTTTTCTTGAAGAGAAATAAACACTAGTTTATATTTGGCCATCTTGGAAGGAGTTGCTCCTATCTGGTCGTAACATCCAGATTCTATTGGCATTTTCTTCTTCCTTTCGATTTCCCTTCTGTTTCTTCTGAAGGAGCCACAAGATGTCATTCTGTCTACCCACATTGTATCTAATTAGTTTAACGAGGCTCTGAATGAGTGACTAAGTATGACTCCGTAATATGACTTTTTAAAGATAAGACGTGAGCAGCCATAGAAATCATCCTATCCTATCAGTTTTTATTGAAGAAAAAAAAAACTTCTAAAAAAAAACTTGATATAGTTTTAAAAAGTTTTGTTATTGTATGCATGTAGGGGGGGAGCTGCTACAGTGTCCTGTGAAGGTCAGAGGACAACTTTATGTGGGTTCCTCAGATTTGGCTCAGGTTGTCAGGCTTACGTCATGGAGGAGCAAGCACCTTCTCGGCTGTGCCATTTCACTACCCCTATGGTAAATCTGCATGAACGGCAGAAGGGAAAAAAAAATGTCATTAGAGGAGTTATGTCATATTAACTCTGAAATAGCATCAGACAAAACCAGAGGTCTGTGTGGCATCGTTCTGTCTATACCATGGGAATCCTCCATCCTCTTTCTTCCTGTCTTAAGGTCCCCTCTACCTGGCCGTCCTGAAACAGACCCACATAGCACCTCATTTCTTCATTTCAAACATCTCATGGAGACCCTGCTCAGAATGCAAGCACTCACAGATCAGCATTCAATTTCCAAAATTTTTTCCTTCAATTCAAGTTGACCCCATGTTCTAGCCATGGCAGCATGCTATCTGGTATTCTGGGGTCAACACTTACCATGTTCAGACCAACTCTGACATGATCTGGAGTTTCCCTGTCAGTCTTACTTTCCTTGTCTATAAAATTACTTGAGGCAACCCTTCAGTGTAAAAGATAATTGGTGAAATCATCCATGCAAGGTATTTGGCAAAGTAACCCAGAATCTAATACTCTTATAATATAATATGGTCTCTCTTATTATTATTAACATTGACACATGCCCTTGTCACCCTCATCCCACAGCTTGAAGCCTTCTGACCCAGCTGCCCCTCCTACCATATTTAACTTGGGTTCTACCTGAGCACAGTAGCCACCCATCCATCTTGCTACACTGGGGAGAGAGGCAAGGAGGTCCTCTTGCTTCTCCCAGTCTGCGCACTATCTTAAGAGTATAGCCCAAGGCTTGCATTCCCACCCTCTTCAGTTGGCAATGGCTAGTGAGGAAGAGACTTTTACTCCCTGCTCCCCAGTATGAGGCCCAGGGATATGATTTATTTCCTGGGCTAATATCAGAGAAAGTCGATACAAAAGAATTTTAAATAAGGTCCCAACCTATTTTTGTTTGTTTTAGGTTTATTTATATATATTGTATGTATAATATTAGCTGTCTTAAATGCACAGCAAAAGAGGGCATCAGATTCCATTATAGATATTTTGTGAGCAACCATGTAGTTTGCTGGGAATTGAACTTATGACCTCTAGAAGAGCAGCTGGTGATCTTAACTGCAGAGCCATCTCTCCAGTCCCCCAACTAGTCTCTTAACTGGACAAATTGTCTAGGTTTTCATTGAAAGTCACTCTACCAAGAACCAAGAATATCTCAAACCGAAGGAGAGAGAGTTCATTTACTCTAAAAGCAATGTTGGAGTTATCTAAGCCCATTTATAAGCAGCTTTAACAATACCAACAGAAAGCTTCAGTAAGTGATTTCAGGCACACTTAAAATAGGCAAGAAGGTCTGTGCTACAAAGACATAAGAAGTATAAGGAGAACCAAATGGAAAAAATAGATTGGAAAATAAAACCATACAAACAAAAAATCTCAGTGCAAGAAAGCTCTTCTGTGCAATCCTGGAGACATGCCCTGGATCCCTAAACCCACATTGTAGAAGGGGACAGCTTGCATAGACATCAAAAGATCAATGAGATGGAGTTGATACCAGAACAAAAGGAATAGAGAGAGGAAAGCAGAATAACAACAGCAAAGAGCAAGAAGAAGAAGAGGAGGAGGAGAAGGAGGGGGAAATAGAGGAAAAGGAGGATAGAGGACGAGGAAAGAAGAAAGGAGGAGGGGGAGGGGGGGAAAGAGGAGAAGGCAACAATGGGAATAAGAAAAAATTAGATTTTTAAAAATGATCAGAGCCCTCCATAACTCCAAATATTTCAATTTAGTGAAGAAGTGGGAGATAGAGACAGGAAGGCTTCAAGGCTTACCATTTTGACAGTATAGCTAAGTCAGGTCCAGGTCTGTGAGATACCTGTACTAACACATATAAAATAAAGAGTAATCAAAGAAGTACTTGACATTAACTTCTGCTCTTCACATATGTACACATGCAAACACAAATACATGCATACAGCATATACATCTGGAACCCCCAAGATCCAAGTTTTTGTCTAAAAGAAACATACTTCACTGGCAAAAACACACCCAGACTGTGGGTGAAAGAAAGGAAACAATACACCAAATAACAGGAGCCAAGAGCAAGCAAAAATATCCATACTTAGTATTTAATGGGGCAGACTTGAAGCCAAAATTAGAAGAGATTAAAAAAAAAAAAAAGTCAGAAACAAGTTACTAATTTAAAACAATCCATCAGAAAGATATAACAATTGTAAAGATAAAATGAACCAAATATGAAGCATCAATTTCATAAAAAAACACATTTCACATAAAAGGGTCAAAAATACTAGAATCATTGTGGATAATTCCAATACCCTGTTCTTATCAACAGAGAAGACACCCAGAGAAAAAGACATCTCGGGAACTGCATAGATCAACTGGGCAAGACAACCGCAGACCATTTCCCACACAATGCCCTCAGCAGCCCTGGAACTAACCCGAATATAATACTTTAGCTCATAAACAAGACATATTAGATACAAAAATGTAAATGATTTTTCAGTCTCTTTATCTCAATGGAATAAAGGTGGCAATTAATAGCAATATCTACAGGAACTTATAGATACTCTGTGAACAAATGGAGACTGAGCAGTGTGTTCCTGAATAATCAGCAGATCACTGAGGGAAATTTTAAATTACTGGAGTCAAATAAAAAGCACAACTTAGCACAACGTTGAGATGGAAAAAAAGAAGTTCTAGGAGGAAAGTTTTAACTCTAATTACATTAAAAATCAAAGAAGTCTTAAATAGATAAAACAAGAACAAGCTGCACACCCAAAATCGTCAGGAGAAAGAAATGATACAGATCATGGTAAAAATTAACAAAATGGAAACCAAAAGAATAAAAAAAGGACTGAAATGAAAGGGCTGGCTTGTTAATAAACAAAATCAACAAACCCATTGGGTCGGTCTGTCTGTCTGTTTTTGTGCCAGTAACATTTTTTTACTATGGCTCTGAGGTAAAATTTGAGATCAGATATGATAGTTCAGCATTGTTCTTCCTAATTTGTTGAGGTTTTTTATACATATCATTTACATACTTTTCACTAATGAATATTTGTGTGCCCCTTTATACCCCCAAATTTTATTAATTTGCCATCAGGAAAATACAAATTAAAACTGACAGTAGGGTTTGGTCTCATCCCAGGGCTGCAGGGAGCCTCTAGGCCTGGAGAGGTGGGGGGGGGCGGGGGAAGCACAGAGTAGGACTCTGGTGATGGCTTTAAAGTCTGAGGGTCTAAGGGCTTTCTGGCTCTCTGACCTGTATTGAAATGCTGATGATAACTTCTAAAAAGTCCTAAAAAGGGTCTTGCTCCTTCTGAGGGTAAAAAGACTGCTGGCTTAGGTGATTAACACTGGTAGTCTAACAACAGAGGATTAGGTAATGTGGCCTTTGTTCTATCTCATCAGGAACTACTGGGCTCTAACTTTCACCCTGTTAGTCCCGAAGTGGAAGGAAGAAAAGACACTTAGAGATTGGTTATAGTGTTTATTACTAAGTTGTTAAAAGTTTCCTATGAAAGCTATCTAAGGGGGAAAAGTGGAAAGATCCTAAGTGGGGAAAGGGAAAAATTCTACTCAAATCTGGGGAAAAGGAAAAATTTCTTTTCTATCTCTCTATTCTATCTGCCTCTCATCTTTTTGTCCTCAGTACTTATACATCTTTCAGAATACATGATCACATTTTCAAGTTCATCACAAGTTCACACCAAAATTCAAATCATAAATTGGAATAGAAGTTTACAACAGAGAATGTTTACATGCATATCCATTAGGAGTAATTATCTGGCTAAATATCTATCACTTGTCTAGCTCCACAGGTTCACTGAAAATTTAAAACTATAAGTTGTTAATGAAGTTTTGTATAGATAAACCCAGGCAATATTTTATCTTCTGTCCTAGCACCTATAATAAATCGTTAGTTCCCTTTTAATGACCTTTGGTTAATTGTTTTTACAACCTCTTGGAATGTGCTCTGAGTAGGAGAAAGTCTGGTAACTATCTAAGAGCAATTAACTAGTGATGCATGGGAGACTGGCAGAGTTCTCATAGCAGTTTTGACTATCAGAAAAGGACCTAATACCAGTCCCATTATAAAAGAGCTTAATAATCATTGATATAATTTTAGGAATTCTTACAGGATCATCATTAAGACTTAAGAAGTCATCTATTTGTCTATATAGCATCACCACAAGACAGTATATCTTTGTGGATCTGCTCCAAAGGGTGTGCTATTACTTACTGATTGTTATATTTGTTTAATAATAATAGGAAAAGCATATTAATAGCAGGACTCTTTCCTAAAATAAGTTCCTTATAGCCTTGCTGAATAAGGCCTCACTTGTCGTAGATTATATAATAATCCAAGGCAAGCCATTTCAGGATGACCACCTGCTAATCATTAGCTTGTCCCGTTATGGCTCCTAACAACAGGAATAATGGTTGCCATCGGTAAAGCAAGTAGGGGCTTCAGCCCCTAGGTGCTTGCATAGCACCAGCACTTAAAAGCCAGCCAACAGTAAGGGAGCCTCCAGCTCAGCTCCAGCGCGATATCTCTATATGCTGCATCCAGAGAGTGTGGTGTCTTGAGCAACAGGCTCTTCCTGTCTAGTTCTGGTGGGTAATCAAGAGCAATGGTAACAGCCTGTGTTGTTTAGGGGCACTGGAGCCCCCCGAACAACAATCCATGAGGAGGTATCTCACAACTAGGAATTTATTTAATAACATTGCTTCTGGGAGCAGCATTAAGGTCTAGATTTAAACACACACACACACACACACACAATTTGGGAGAAGAGACAGAGGATATGACCAAAGTACTAATGTGTGAGTCATAATAATAACCATTAATTTGCTTATTAATTATTTAATTGTGAAGATCTGTTTATCACCTACGCATACAAAGACAATAGACAGAGAGAACCACAACTTATGGTAGAATTCTCCTATGAAGAAAACAATTCTAAGCATGTATGTACCAAACAACAGAAATACCAACAGTATAAAACAAAAGCTAAAGAATCAGAAAGAGAGCCTGGTCTACAGAGTGAGTTCCAGGACAGCCAGGGCTACACAGAGAAACCCTGTCTCGAAAAAAACCAAAAAAAAAAAAAAAAAAGTATCAGAAAGAGAAAACAAATCCACAATTACAATTGCAGATTTTTATAACCCTCTCAATAACTGATAGACCAACTAAGCAGAACTTGGGAGGATAAATAATTTAACAGTGTTGTAAGACAAAAGGGCCTAATCTATATTTGCAGGAGTCTCCAACAAAAGCAAAATACACATTTTTTCCCCTAGACTATATCCCAAGCTATAATCTATTATGGGCTATAACACAAATACACCCTTTAAAAGGGTTGGAATCATACAAAATAATAGAATTAAATCATAAGTTAATATCAAAATGAAACAAGAAAACTTTAAGTATTCAAAAATCAAGCAAAGCACACTTCTAAGTTATCCATAAGTCAAAGGGAAGTTTAAAGAAAAATTTAAAAGTACATTGATCTGAATGGAAAGAAAAACTGTCAGATCTGTGACACACAGCTAAAGCCAGCTGAAAAGAAACTCAGAGCATCTTGTGCATTTATTAGAAAAGGGAGAAGTCTCAAATTAGTGATGTATGATTCCACTCCAGTAATGTAGAGTGAGCAAAATAAAATGATAGCAAGCATTAGAAAGAACAAAAGATAAAAAATCAGTTGAAGACAAATATGATAAAGAAAATCCATGAAACAAAGATTTGGTTCTTTAAAAAAAAAAAATTCAATAAAATTGACAAACCTTGAGAAAAACTAACAAAAACAAATCACCAATATCATGAATGAAACAGCTATACCACAATAGACCCTACAGAAATACAAAAGATAAAAACAAGGCAAACGAGTTTATACAGATTGACAATTTAGATAAAAAGATCAATTTCTCAAAAATGTTAAATACCACAACCCACTCGTCAAAAACCAAACTTTAAATAGCACCACAATTAATAATATTAAATTCATAATTTAAAAACTGCCTCTCCGATCTAGTCTAGATCATTGAATGTAAGAATTTTATTAATGCTAAAAGAAGAAATGACATCTGTTCTATACAACTTCTTCCAGAAGATAGACGAGCAATGAGCATTTTCCAATTCATTCCAGGAATTTGGTGTTCTCCTAATACCAAACCAGCCAGCGATCATATGAAATAAACAAGAGGTAGATCGACGTTCCTCATGAGTATATACATAAAAATTCATAAAATGTTGGCAAATTGCTTTCAATAGCATGTAAAAAGAAATATAGTCTACAACTAAGAAAGAGATATTTCAAAGACTCAAGATGGTCCAATCATCTAAAGCCATCACTGTGGGGGAGGCAAGGAAGCAGAAACTTGAAGAGCCTAGGTATACTATACCCACAATCAAGAGCAGTGAACTGGTGTGTGTTTGCTTAAGATCAGCTCACTTTTTCCACGCTTATATACTTCAATATATACGTCAAGGTACGGTGCCACACAGTCTTCCTACTTCAATTACTGTAATCAAGATAACTCCTCAGAGACATGCCAACGACCAGTTTGATCTAGACAATCTCTCCTTGAGACTCTTCTGAGGTGATTCTAGATTATGTCAATTTGACAATTAAACCTAACCATCACCAGATGTCAAGTCTCTCCAAAGTCATACGTAGGATTTACTGAAATCCTTGTGTTATTTTGTAGGTTTTGATTGTTTTGTAGGTATAGATAATTCTAAAATTAATCAAGTTGGTGCTGATAAAGAACATCCTGTCTATTACCTACTTTTCATAGTACTGGAAGTACTATGTAGGCTGCTGGGGGGAGGGGGGGCGTGCGGCGTGAGCAACAGTCTTAATCCAGCTGTACCCTGTGAACTGGAGTGTGACAAGATATGTTCATGGGTGCAATGTGTCATGGGGGTAGGGTAACCAATTGCTTTCTGATGGGATTTAAGGCCAGATCCACGGGAGGAAACCCATGCCTGGTACTGTTAATCTAGCCAAGACCGACCGCATGGTTGAGGAGCTCACAGGTCCCAGGGGTGAACTTACTACTATTATTTTGCTAATGGATATACCATCAGATTGCCTTTTAAATTCATATCACTCTGCCATTAGATTAGTGCAGCCCTCAGACCTCATCAGAAAATTTTCTTTGTGGAGTGGGGTAAATAGTGGTTAACAGAGAAACTCACAATTGTGTCGGGAGCCGTTCCGCCATCGGAAGATGGCGCCGGTTCCCTGCTTCCTGGTTGCTCTCGAGAGTAACGCTGATGTCGGGAGCCGTTCCGCCATTGGAAGATGGCGCCGGTTCCCTGCTTCCTGGTTACTCTCGAGAGTAACGCATGCGCAGTTGTCCACTAGATCTTGCAAGCTGTTTCCCTCTGATTGGCTTACGCTGAAGCACCAATGAGGGGCGCACACGCCATACCGAGCCCTATATAAGTGACGAGCTCCTCGAGCTCGGGGTCCTTCTCCATCTTGGAACAGAGCGGAATAATAAAGAGTGCTGTCAGAAGAATCCTGTTTGCCGCGTTCTCTTATCGGCGAAGTGGGCGCGACAAAGTGGTGCCGGAAACCCGGGAACGGCCGAACCCCGGGCGAAGGAACGACTCGAAGGACCCCGGACTGCTCGTCGGGAGAGGTTTCAGAACTGACGGCGTTAGGAGCCTAGGCGCTTTTCTGCAAGGTATGGTTGGTTTTGTGTGGGTCATTCTGATTATATTGCTCGCTTTCATTTTCGGCTTGTTCTGCTGTTTTTGTCTGAATTGTGGGAAAAAAGACAAGATCTGCACGTACCCTTTCTGTAATATCGAATAGCTAGCTGTAAGTCTCAGGTAGGTAACTGAGCAGGCACTCCCGCTCCTGTAGAAAAAGGAAGTATGGGAAATCAGCAACTGAAGCCTATGTCTGAAGCGGTGCGGGCACTGCTTCGGGGAAGACATTTGAAGGTTCCAGATAAGGTCATCGTAGATTTCCTAAAGGAGGTTGATAGGATCGCTCCATGGTTCATTACTACTGGGTCCCTGACTATAGGGTCTTGGACAAAATTAGGGAGAGATCTAACTGTGGAGAAGGAAAAGGGGGGATTGCGACCGGGTACGTGGCCATTATTTAAACTAGTAAAATCCTGTATAGCAGATGAGAGATGCGAAAAGCAAGTGAAAGAAGGGCAGAAACTCCTGAATGACCACCAAGACAGTCTATCAGAAGCAGAAAAGAAAGGGGATACAAAAGGAAAAGAGAAATCACAGAAGAAGATAGAAAGAGAAAGAATTAGTAAGAAAAAGAAAAACTTAAAGCCAGGCTTAAAAGAGAAAAAATCGTCAAGGATATATCCGAGTTTAGCGCGATTTCGAGAACCCAGGGCCGAGTTATCCTCCGAAGGGAGACGTCCTCTGGAGATAATGACTCGATTTTGGGAGATCTCAAAATTTTGAAACAGTTAAATTATAGATTGACCAATGATTTTATTCCAGTCAGAGCCAAAAGATGATGGAGGAGATGGGCAGCGTGCCCGGAAAAGGATTAGGAAAATATTTGCAGGGACGAACTAGTCCGATTACCGTAGCTTTGAAGAGTGATCAAACCGGACTGGGTTTTTCGTAGGGGCCATTGAGGAGACCATTCCCATACCTTGGAAAAAGGAGGGCCCGGTATGGGTTCCACAATGGCCGTTAACCTCCGAAAAGCTCCTTGCTGCAAAAAATCTAGTGCAGGAACAGTTGCTTGCTGGACATCTAGAACAGTCTTATTCCCCTTGGAATACCCCAATTTTTGTTATAAAGAAAAAATCTGGAAAATGGAGATTATTACATGATTTGAGAGCCATAAATCAACAAATGCAAATTATGGGCTCGATTCAAAGGGGTTTACCCTTGTTGTCAGCCCTACCCAAAAATTGGCATATTATAATTATAGATATTAAAGATTGTTCTTTCTCCATCCCACTACATGAAAGGGATCGAGAAAGATTTGCCTTTACATTACCAAGTATAAATCACGAGGAACCTGACATTAGATTTCAGTGGAAAGTACTCCCCCAGGGGATGGCCAATAGTCCCACTATATGTCAATTATATGTGGCGGCTGCTATTCAGTCTATCAGACAACAGTTTAAAAAGATTAGAGTTGTTCATTATATGGACGACATTTTATTGTGTTTATTCTGATAAAGAGCTCCTACAAGAGGCATTTTTAGTCCTGTCTAAAACCTTAAAAACCAAAAATTTGTTTATAGCCCCTGAAAAGGTACAAGAGGGAGCTTTAGGTAGTTTTCTAGGCACTATCATAACCCCATTAATAGTTAAGCCACAAAAATTGACAATCAGGAGGGACAACTTGCAAACATTAAACGACTTTCAAAAATTATTGGGAGATATAAATTGGGTGCGGCCTTTCTTGAAATTGTCCACCTCTGAATTAAAGCCATTATTTACTATTCTTGAAGGTGAGGCCGCTATTACCTCCCCTCGCATTTTGACTTCCGAGGCAGCCAAAGTATTAGATATGGTAGAAGAGTCTCTTAAAAATGCCATGCTTGTTCGTTTTGATTTAAGTGCTCCCTATCAGTTATGTATTATACCTTCCCCACAACAACCTACTGCGGTATTATGGCAAAATGGTCCGTTACTTTGGATACATCCCCATATTTCTCCAGGAAAGGTGTTGGGTCATTATCCTACCTCAGTTGGTGATCTGGCCCTAAGAGGTATCCAACAAGCTATAATTCATTTTGGTGTTCCCCCAGATTCTCTTATTGTTCCATATACAGCACATCAGATACAAGTGCTGTGTTCTACTATTGATGTATGGGCTATTTTAAGATGCTCGTATTCGGGCACCATTGATAATCATTTCCCAAAACATCCTCTGTTACAATTTGTTTTAAATAATGCTGTTATTTTTCCAAGCATGACCAAAGTTAAACCCATTGAAAATGCAATAGATGTTTATACAGATGGATCTAATACTGGAATAGGAAGTTACGTTGCTGAAGGTAAGATTGTTAAGATTTCTTTTAATTATACCTCTCCTCAATTAGTGGAATGTGCAATGATTGCAGTGGTTTTAAAACGATTTGATCAACCCCTAAATATAATTTCAGATTCCCATTATGTAGTAAAAGCAGTTCAAATATTAGAAACAGTGGGTATCATTCAATCTAAAAGTACTGTAGCCCACTTGTTTTCTGAGATTCAGCATATCATTAGAGGTAGGATACATCCCTTCTACATTGTTCATATACGAGCACATTCTCTATTACCTGGACCTATGGCCGCCGCTAATGAATTGGCAGATAGAGCCACCAGACAAGTTATGCTAACTCGAGATCCTATTCAGTTAGCCACAGAATTTCATCAATTATATCATGTACCAGCAAATACTCTTAAAATCAAATTTAAATTGTCTCGTTCGCAAGCCCGAGATATTGTTCTTAAATGCACGGGTTGTGCAGAGTTTAGACCTTCACCGTCCTTGGGAGTGAATCCTCGAGGACTTTTACCATTACACCTTTGGCAAATGGACGTTACTCATATTCCTTCATTTGGTAAACTAAAATATGTTCATGTTTCCATAGATACCTATTCTGGCATCATTCATGCCACGCCTTTGTCAGGGGAAAAGGTGGCTAATGTAATTACCCACTGCTTAGAGGCATGGGCAGCTTGGGGGAAACCCCAACAGTTAAAGACAGATAATGGCCCAGCCTATACATCTAAGACTTTCCAACAATTTTGTCTACGGATGGGTGTACGCCATACTACTGGCCTGCCATATAATCCGCAAGCACAAGGAATTGTGGAGCGTGCCAATGGCACCCTCAAAGTGACATTACAAAAACAGAAAGGGGGGATAGGCCCTGGCAAAGGACCTAAGATCTCCACCTCCCTGGCCTTATTTACCTTAAATTTTTTAAATTTGGATTCTGCTGGCAAATCCGCAGCAGACAGACATGCCTCCCCCAGTTCTTTGCGAGAAGAAGTTAGATGGAAAGATGTCATTAATAATATATGGAAAGGCCCGGATCCAGTATTAATACGATCCAGGGGAGCTATTTGTGTTTTCCCGCAGGATCAAGACAATCCGATTTGGGTCCCGGCACGATTGACCCGACTGGTAAAACAGGATGGGAAGCCCCCTGAGCCTGATCCTATGGCTGCTGAGTCTGATGCTGTTATGTGCGACCACACACCCACCACCACAACCGCAGCTGAGATGGGGAATTATGACAACGTTCCTGAGACCTATGCTGGTCATGCATAGTTCATTAACCTTGTTTGGACAAAAGCGCGATTTTAGTATTACGGCTGTTATTGTGGCCATCATAGCCACTCCTGCAGTTGCTGCCTCCTTGACTGTTTCCTCATTGGCCCTGTCGGGACAAGTGGCCACTGTTAACACTTTAAATAATTTGTCATCTTCCCTTACTCAAGCTATTGATACACAAGCCTCTTTAAATACCCAATGGAAAGGTGGCTTGATGATAGTCAATAGATATATTGTGGTAATTGGCTCAATTAGGGTGTAAAACGAAATTCCCTGGCTTGTGTGTTACATCCGTCCAATATGATAATTTCACGAGGGCAGCCAATCTCTCAAAAGTACTTTCTCATTTATTGTAATATAATTGGCCGACAAAATTTGATGAGACCATGAGAAGGTTACGATTGGCTATTATTCAAACTAATTCTACCCGATTTGGTATACTATTGGCTGGTGGACTAGTGCTCTCTCTTTGGATGCTTAACAAACTGAAAAGACAACAGCGACAAAACAAAGTGGTCATCGCGCAGGCTTTACTTGCGGTAGAACAGGGAGCATCCCCCCAAACTTGGCTTAATATGCTCAGACATTGAGACTCTGCTCTGACTAGACATCTCTGAGGGCTCAGGTTCCCATTGCACCAGAGTGCGGTCGAGCGGATCTGTACATCTCCCAGGGCTCGTGTTCCCATTGCACGGGATAAAGGTGTACAGAGTCTCGCCCACACGGTCACTTCGAACGCCGGAAGTTGAGGAGGCTTTTGGCTGATCAGTGACGTAGTGGTACATCTGTTTGACATTTTAATATAAAGTAAAGGGGGAGATGTCGGGAGCCGTTCCGCCATCGGAAGATGGCGCCGGTTCCCTGCTTCCTGGTTGCTCTCGAGAGTAACGCTGATGTCGGGAGCCGTTCCGCCATTGGAAGATGGCGCCGGTTCCCTGCTTCCTGGTTACTCTCGAGAGTAACGCATGCGCAGTTGTCCACTAGATCTTGCAAGCTGTTTCCCTCTGATTGGCTTACGCTGAAGCACCAATGAGGGGCGCACACGCCATACCGAGCCCTATATAAGTGACGAGCTCCTCGAGCTCGGGGTCCTTCTCCATCTTGGAACAGAGCGGAATAATAAAGAGTGCTGTCAGAAGAATCCTGTTTGCCGCGTCTTCTTATCGGCGAAGTGGGCGCGACACAATTGGTCAAAATCAGTAAAGCACTCAGCTACAAATGTTGAATCTATGTCACAACTCGTCCCAAGACTCAGGGACCACAGTGTAAGAGAGGGCAGAAAAGTTTTAAGAGTCAGAAGTATGGAGGACCACAGCAGAGCAGCGTCTTCCGGATGTGAATGGGCTGCTAGATGATGGACTCAGCAGCTGTGGTTGCCTGTGTAAGATCTGCACAAGATCAAGCCTGTGGGCATTCTAGTGGAGAATGGGAAGGGGCTATCAGCCCACCCCTGAGGAGCAATGGAAAGTTGATAGTCTCTCAGGGAAGGACAGTTGGTTTTCTTAAAGGGTGTGGCTCCTTTAAGAAAGGAGGTAGATTGGAGGTGAGGTGGATCTGGAAAGAGTTAGGAGGAGTGAATGTGATCAAATACATTATATATATAATTCTCAAAGAATTATAAAAATACTTAAAATGAAGCCATAATAAGATAGCATAATTTGTGAAGCCAAATAACTAAGAGACAGTGACAGCATCAAATGCTGGCAAGGATGTAGAGACACCAGCCACTGAAACATTGCTGCAAGAATGTAAAATGATTTAACCACTCTGTAAGACAAAGCATTTTCTTCAAAAACCAAGGGTGCAACCACCACACTATGCTCCCCAGCAATTGCATATAAGAACATTTGTGGGAGAGATCTCCATGCATCTGAAAGAGGAACGCTTGTGATACCTTCAATTGCAGTAGCCCAGCAGTTTCCCAGGTTCTTCCAGTTGAAAGGTTAAACAGACTCTGGAAAGACCAAAATGAACTCACCAGAACCCAGCAATGCAACAGACCTGATTATTGCTATGCACATCAAAATGGATGAGTCTTGGAGAACTATGCTGAATGAAAACAGCTGGTTTATAGGGATTACATGGTATGTGGTCCCACCCCAGTAATATGACTGAAATGACAGGCTTGATTGCAGAAACGGAGACACAATTAAGAGTTCCCAGAGCCCATAGATGGGACAGAGTTGGGAAGGCACACAGGCAGCGTGAAATTGAGACATGAGGGAGGAATGCTTCAGGAAGTTCTAAATCTTGACTGTATTATTGTCAGTGTTCCCAGTGTGATTTGTACCATGGCTTTTAAGCAGTTAACATGAGGGAAGCTGTAAAAGACATTCAGGGCTTGTTGTAGTATTCCTTAAGACTCGGATGAAGAACTGAAGAAATGGCTCAGCAGCTGAGAGTGCTTCTTGCTCTTCCAGAGGACCCAAGTCCAACATCATGCTGGGTGCTCACAGCCCAGTGTAACTCCATCTCCAGGATCTCTGACTCCCAGTTCTGGCCCCCATGACACCTGTAAGCATATGCATGCATATTTGCATACATTTATGTATAAATAAGAAAAAGATACAGAAGTGATCTCAAAGTAACAGTATTAAGACTACAATAAAACTAACATTCCCACGCACTGCACATTGTAGCAGAGGACCTTGAATTCCAAAGAAGAACTATGTTTGGTATAATTTATCTACACAAAGAAAAGCCACACCTTGCTAAGACCTCAAATAATGACCTTTGTTATTGACTCAAATGTAAAATGGAATCCAAGCTTCTTTATCACACTTAGATCAGTGGACAGTGAGGCAGGAAAGTGAGCTTGGTAGAAATAACTGCCCCCGATGGCAGAGGCTGTAATTGGTCATGTTTAATATTGCCCAAAGCCCTGATCAATAAATACAATTGATCTCAATGTAAGGAATCATTTTTGTTAATCAAAAGCAAAAAAAAATTTGCAAGCAGCAACTTGATCATTTAGAAAGCCGATTGCAAAATTGAATAGACTTGAGTAAATTGTACTGGAAAAAGTCAATTGTAATGTATTAACCCTGTTTTTGTGACTTAAACATTGGCATGTAAGTATCTATCAGATCCAGATGAACTGGGTCGATGTAGCTCTCTGATAGCCAGACCTTATCAAGGGCTTGGTACATCCCAGGCATTTATTTATCTGTTTTAATTATATAGAGTATTATATATTATTACTTATCTACATAATTTATTATATAAAGTATTATGGTCTTTCACAGGTAAAGGACAGCAGCATTACAATGAGGTTGGACAGAACTTATTTGTTATTGCATATACGTGATAGAGATGGAATTTGAACCCCGGTCTTTTGAACCTTGCATGCCATCTTTTCCCATCTTGCTTAGCCTTTTAGCAATTAAGTCATTAGTAGGTAGACTCTGAAACCAAACGGCCTGTGGTCAAAGTGAAGCTTTAATGCTGAGCCAAGTGAGTGACCCTGGGCAAGGTTCTCAACCCATCCATGAGGGTTAATCTCCATTGTTAATTTAACTTCATTTAGAATCACTCAGGGGAGTGAGAGCACTTTCACAGAGGTAACTGTAGGAGGCAGTGTGGGCTGGTGTCCTGGATTGGATAAAGGGGAGATGAGAGAAAGCTACACTGGCATCATCTGTCTCTGACTGCAGAGGCCTCATGCTCCTGCCACGGGCCTTCAATGTCGCAATAGGGAACAGTTTCTCAAACTGTGAGTCCAAAAGCGCCAGCCCTTCCTCCCTAAGTTCCTTTAGTCAGGTATTTTGTTACAGTGATGAAAAGAACAGCCAGCAAAACCATCCATGCATCAGTTTCTTCACACAAAAAACCTAAGTGCACAACCCTTGAGGTTGTGATGTTTAAATGAATGAATGCGTGAAACGAGTGCATAACAGGACAGGAACTCTGCCTTTGTTTTATTAGAAATAGTCCTTGGGTCTAACACTGGTCAAACTAGTTAAACTCTGATTTGTGGACCAGGGATGTAGCTCAGTGGTAAAGAACTTATTTAGCATGTGTTAGGCACAGAGTTCAGTTAGCAGCATTGTGATCTGTGTGTGTGTGTGTGTGTGTGTGTGTGTGTGTGTGTGAGAGAGAGAGAGAGAGAGAGAGAGAGAGAGAGGGAGGGAGGGAGAGAGAGAGAGAGGGAGAGAGAGAGAGAGATTTGCAAGTACAGCAGAATTTGGGAAAGAGGAACAACAACCTAACAGTTTTCACACGTTAGAATACACATGCCTTTTTACACTGAAATTTTAAAGACTGAATGATTTTCAGCCCAGCTTAAAGTGATAATTTCAATTTTCAAGAAGTCAGTTGACTTTTGGCTTGTGATGTGTCTCACATCTGTGTCGGATCAGTTCAACATTGGGTCTGGCTTTACCGGTGTTCTCGAAGACATTCTGACCGCTGCCTCCATTCTTCGTGGTGGGGAGGGACATACTGGTTTTACCTCAGACGTTAGACTTTGCTAGGTCTCATTACTGCTTAAAATTCCTTCCCTGGGAGAGATGGGGATATAAACAATACCTACCCTCCCTTCATAAGGCTTCGATGACAAACTAATGTTTAATTCCACTGAACTTTAGTCTGGGAAACCAATGAGTCCACTGAGATTGTTTACAGAGCACAGCGAGGGGTTATTAACCGGAGCATGGAAAAGGTCTCCAGAGCAGCCACACTAACAAGTCTCACCCAACATGGGTGGTGGCTTCCCCAAAGCTGCATAGACAAGTTCCCCTCCCTTGATCTTCCCTACCCTGTATACTCTAGCACCTCCCTTAAGATAGACTGGCATGCAAATGGGGTGGGCTGGGCTGGATGGATGCTCAAGTAAGGTCCAGAAACCCTCCTATCTTTTCCCCCAGAAGAACATGTCAACAATCCTAGGGTCCATCACACATATATGAAAGTCATCACAGGTGACCTGAAGGTGGCATCTGTCTTGCTTGGAGGATTGTATGAACAGCACTGGCCATCCCTGAAGTGCTCTGAAGCAGAACTCATCTCCTTTTCTGTATCTTACATAATCAAGTCTTTCAATATGGGCTTTCAAAAATATTTTTGAGATATCCAGCCTTTGCCAGTGGATTTTGTCTTTAAAAAACAAATTCAGAGAGTTCTGGGCATCTTCCAATTTTATGTCTGGTTATAACCAGACCATTTCTCTTTTAATAGCACTTGAAACAAAATAGTTCTATTTCCAGATAATTTTCTTGTGTTTCAAAGAGAGTTGTTGTTTCATTTTGATATGACAGATGTTCAGACTGGGGCTGGTGGGTCAGATACACTGGCAAGGTGCTGTTTTTGAGGTTACATGGAGGTGAGTTAAGTCTCCAAAAACCAGAGGACCTACTCCAAAAACTTACTTTTCCATACTTGTAATTGTCATTTGTATTGGATGGGTGGTGCTAATTCCCAGGTCTTTCACTGCCTTGTAGGTGACAATTGGATGGGGGACTTTGGTCTCAGTGGTGTCACCACCCCTCTATAGCAGTGAGGAAGTGTGTGTGGCCAGTGACTCACACTTCAGTCACACCATAAATAGCTTCTTTATGCTCAGTTCAGAATCAAATATTAATCAGTCCTTAATATGGAACATCTTATAGCAGAGGAAAATGGCCACCAAAAGCCTTAGGCTTTTGTGGATAACCCAAATACATACTTCCATGCCTCCAATGTGGAAGAGTTCAGAGAAAATTTGGATTTTTGCAAATGTGGGTCATTAGCATTTCAGGTATGGGATTGTCATCGTCCCAGTCCGAGGACTGGGCCTTCTGGGACTCTTCTCAGAATGGTACAGTATTGAGAAAAATACTTCAGGGATGTCAAACACAATGAAAGATGCTAGGTAAGCTTTAGGCGCATGAACTGGCCGCAATACAATAACAGAAAAGTTCATACTATAAACAATACCTAGCATTAATTTAGAATTGATTTAGAGAAATGAAGTGTTTTTGTTTTTCTTCTAGGACTCCCACACTCCTTCTCCCCTTTACTAATGTGGAAACAGCTCCAGAGCCCTACTTCTGACAGTGCAGAGGATGACATATCCCCCTTTAGAGCGGCTGCTTCACTCGCTAAATACACTGCTGCGTTACTAACCTAAGGGGTGTTTCCCAGGGACCATGAGGGTCTGGAAACATAAGGGCAGAATCTCTGAGGATAATTCTGGATAACAAGATGGCAAAACAAAAAGGGGGGGGGGCTGACTCTAAAATTCCTAGTTTGAATTGGGAGCAGATGCCAAGTACAGGCTCGTAGAATCCTGGACATTGACAGACACAAGCACTGATTGCTTCTGGAGCCAGGTAATGTTTCGGGAGATATTTAAATCAGCGGCATTCAATCTGGCTTTTCTTAATCAGCCGCCATGTTCCCGACTAGCCTAGGCCTGTGGGCCATGAGTGGAGGCAGTGTATAGCCACTGCTCAGTTTATGCCGTCTGCTCAAGCAACCAGAGACACTGGCCCTGCCACCCATGAGATGGGCTTGGGCTCTGGCAATCTTCCATGCTATCTCCACAAGGCTGGGCGTAGCCCAGACCATCCTGCCATCCATCCCAGCTCGGTACAAATGAGACTCTAATGCTTAGATTATCCAAAGGCTTTATATGTTTGGTAATACTCAATAACAAGATGCCCACTCAATCAGAGGTGTAACCCAATACCCAACCTAGATATATCAACTACCTTTGACTGCTAGAGACATGCACACATCCACTTCCATGTTCCCCTCTCTCTCTCATCTCTCCCTCTCCTAGCTCCTCCTCTTCCTTCTCCTCTTCCTCCCCTTACTCCTCCTCTTCCTCTCCTTACTCCTCCCACCTTAGCTCCTCCCAACTTTTGGGAAAAATATCCTGCTACAAGGTAACTGTAGTGTAAGTGCTCAGGTTTTCTACAGATTAGGTCAAATCTGAATCCACAGTTCTGTTGAAGAGAGGATCGTGAATGATAGAGACAATGTGGATGGGGACTCATCCTAATTTGACATATTAGAATTATCAAATCAGAATAGAGAAAATCCAACATAAAAATTAAAAAATAGAGACATATAAGAAGCAAGTTTTAATAATATAAAAGAATAAAAGAAAGTAGAGGTTTTACTATTATCCATGACTGGAGCACAGGGTAAATAGCATATTAGACACAACTAAAGAGAGAATTACTGAGTGTGAAGATAGATCTAAAGAACATGAAGAAATCTCTCTGACTTTCACCCAGAGAAACAAGATATAAAATGAGAAAATAGGTCAATATATATGCAAGATGAAAAGAGATGTTTCAATATCCAGTCAGAGTCCAGAAGGAAGCAATAGAGAACATGGACGAGAGGAAAGATTAAAAGATTATTTTAGGGAACTTTGGAAAGATGAATGCAGTGACTCAGAAAGAGCAGCAGTCTCCAAATACTACAAAGAAAGTAAGCCTGTGTCTAGAAGGGCTGGGGAGGTAACACAGTTGGTAGCGTGTTTGCCTACTATGGCACAGAGCTCTGAATTCAACACGCAGCACCACACTAACCAGGCATGATGGTGCACAGCTGCAATCCTAGCACTTAGAAGGTGGAGCAATGGGATCTGAAGCTTGAGATAAACTGTGACTCTGTAGTTAGTTTGAAGCTACATTAGATTCTGTAGAGAAGAGAGAGAGGGAGGGAGGGAGGGAGGGAGGGAGGGAGGGAGGGAGGGAGGGAGGGAGGGAGGGAGGGAGGAAGAAGGAAGGAGGAAGAAAGAAGGAAGGAAGGGAAGAAAGAAGGAAGGAAGGAGGAAGGGAAATAACACATTGAACACTACAAATGGACAGAAGAGAGTCAAGGTGTTATAGAAGAAAATGGATCACTTACCAAGAAAACAACTATGCTAGAAGCTACTTTCTCAGCAGAAAACCAGAACCAAGAGACAGCAGAGCATTACTCTGTCAAGCAAAGAGAATAAAACAGCCATTCTACCACTGCCACCCAGCGAAAGCAGCTCCACGTGGAAGAGTGAAATAAAAACTTTTTCAAAGAGACACAGACAGCAGTTTAAAAAGGAAAAAGAAAAACGCTCTTGGGGGTGGAAGGAAAGGTCTGCAATGTACGAAAATCAGATAAACATTAACATCATCTATAGAAAAGCTCAGATCTAATTTCCAGGTCTACTTTATGGAAATAAAAATGTTTAAAGGGGGAATAAACAAAAAGCAGGAACATGAAAGTTGGGAGGAGAAACGGTTGCCGCTTAGTTGAGCAACGAGACACTAACTTTAAAGTATAACTGGTTTGTGCGTAACCTTCAAGGTTAACCGTGAAATCATAGAAATAAAGTTCAATGTAACTTCCAAATCAGTAGAAGAAATAGCAAAGGTGACAAGTTTTAATAGCCAAGGAGGAAAGAAAAATAGGCAGAAGTTTAGAAAACGGGCTAAATAAGCCAAAATTAACACACACTAGAAAGGAGGAGAGAGATCTGTCAGTCATGACTGTAAACGGAAAAGAACTCACCAGATAACAGATGGGGCTTGTCACGCTGGGGGTTTTAAAATTTGCTCTGTGCTATTCACCAGGGATATGTTTAAGCACACCGACCAGGAAATGCTGAAAGTACAAGATACACAAAGCAAACAGTAACCTAAAGAAAGCAAGTCTTTTCTGTCAGGAAAAATAGACTTCTAGCACAGAAAAGCATTACATAGATGAAACCAACCACTACCTAATAACCAAATGTTCAATTCATCTAGAAAATAAAACAATTCTGAAGCTTTTAAAAGCCTATAAAGAAAAACTGATAGAACCCACAGGGAAATTAAGCTCACTACCAGAATTAAATGTTCAAGGATCCTCTTTATTCATTGATAGACAAAGTATTCAGAACAGAAAAAAGTGCAACTGGTGTGGTTTATTGAACACAAATAGATCCATCAATGGACTATTTACAGAAGGTGACTGTGTACTAGTTCGTGAGAGAAGTGCTCAGATTTGCAAGTGTCCAGTACAGCATAAATCAGTATTCTGGTTATAATGCAATTAATTTGTAACTAAAAACTGTAAATTTAGATTTTAAAACACTTTAAATACTTTGCAGATGAAAAAGATCACAGCAGAAACTTAAAAATACTTAGGACTAGACAATAACAAATATACCACATGCTGAGGCTCACAGCTTGGAACAGAAAGATTATATGAGAGGATCCGAGAAAGTGAAATATTTATTAACACAGGAGAGGAAAAGCTGAACACGAGTGAGCTAAGCACTCGATTAAAGAAGTTAGAAAGATGATAGAATAACTTCATCAGAGGAGAAGAAAGATAAGCATAAACAGAGACATGAATAAACTGGGAAACTCAGCAAAATAGAAGTGATTAATGAATCCAAATATTCACACACAGGTAGGTAAGGTTCTTACCAGGAATGTTCAAGAGAGATTCACAAATAATTCCAAAAATAAAACCAAGGTTGTAATGAGAGAGCCGGCAGGGAGGGAGAAGGCAAAGGTGTGCTATAACTGCTACATTCGGGACCACGCACCAACAGAGACAACCACATGTCGGACCACACACAAACAGTGACAACGACACACCAGACCACACACCAACAGCTACAAATACACACCAGACCACACACCAACAGTGACAACTACACATGCCAGATCACACACCAACAGTGACAACTACACACCAGATCACACACCAACAGCTTCAGCTTAGATGAAATGACGACATTCCTTTAATTTTATTATCTGGTTATTTATTTTGTATGTCACAGTGTGTTGGTCAGAGGATCACTTGCAGGAGTCAGTTCCCTCCTTCTACCCTGAACTCCAGGAATCCAGCTCGGACTGTCAGCCACAGTAGCAGGCACCTTTACCTACCTAGCTATCTGGTCAGCTCCAACATCCCTTGGAAATAACAAATTCAGTCTTTTTGTAAAGAATGCAAATAGTCCATAACCATTTAAACAAGTGGATCGATTGTTTAATTTTCCCCAAAAGGATCACCATACACAGATGGTTTTGTAGGTAAGTTCATCCAAGCATTCAAAGGCTATATGCTAATTATATGCAAACTCTTTGTGGGAAAATAAATGAAAAAGAATACTTTGCAACTTATTCTCTGAGCTCATTGCACCTTTGATACTAAAACTCAAAATTACGATAAAGAAAAAAAAAACATAATGAAGTCTTCATTCATGAATGCAGAGACAATAATCCTACACAAATATCAGCAAAATGAATCCTGTGCTTAATGAAAAAAAGATAACACTGTACCACTAAGATGCGTTTATTTCAAGAGTATAAGGCTTAACTTTAGGGACTCTATAATTATCATTCAGTACATTAGCATATTAAAAGAACAAAAGCAATATGGTTATTCCAATAGAAGAAACACATTCGATGAAATTCAAAATACCTATTTATGATTTTTAAAAATTAGCTAGCTCAAAAGAAAGGAGGATTACCTAATTCTGATGAAAGGAGTTGGCTGAAATCCTACAGCAAACATTATTATTAATGATGAGACTGTAAATATTCATGACAGCAGGAAGAAAATAGAAAAGAGGCGAAAGCTATGAGGTTTGTAAAATGAAAAACCTGAAGATTGTCATTGCTCACAGATGTGATCTCCCCACAAGCTAGTTTATCTGCAACTTAAAAACTTTTCTATATACACAATGACACTTTTTAAGTAGCCAAAACCTAGAAGCCATTAAATGTCTACCAAAGGTAGAATAGATAAACAGAGGCAGTCATGCAGTGACACTCTCTGTAGCGAGGGCATGAATGAGGCCCAGTCAATAGTCAATGGCCTGGAATCTTATAATGTATCACTGTGTGGAAAGTTGCAGACATTAATACAAAGTGGCATCTACCCATTGTGTTGCTCCTGTTGTGAGGGATAAAGATTTGTCAATGGTAGTTATCCCAGTAAGGACTAAGACTTCCTGAACTTTCCCTGTCCTTATTCTGCCAATCAGTCAATCACATCAGACTGTGAAGTTGAACCCCCACCAATGAGATGAGAGGAAGTTGCCACCTATGTCAGGGATAAAAGAAAGAAGCCATCTTGGCTAAGTGTACTAGACTGCTTTGTTTGGGTCTTGGCACATCCATTAAAAAAAAAAACAAAAAGCCTTGCCAAACTACCTTGATTTTGTATGCTCCTTCATGTGGCATTGAGATTATTCTTAGTTTCTAAAATGTGAAATACAAAGACATCTCTGCTGTGGAGATCAGGACAGTTTTCACATGCCAAAGGGGCCAGCGGATAGAAATGAGTAGCAGCCAACTCTTCTTCTTCCCAGTTGATTGACCTTCCATTGGGAACAGATTCCTACAAAATCCAGCTTCCGTGGAAAACCGACATAATAATAATGTCATCCACTTTGCTGGATTGTTGTGAAGTAAATAAGATAGTAGCTGTGAAGTGTCTGTCTCAGGAAGTTCTGGAAATGGCATCTATGGTTGTGATCAGCATTATTATTCCTCATGAGCCCCTTCAATAGAGTCTAGTGACTCATAAGGCACAGGAAACAAAGCTGAACTCAGCGGGTTCCTTTACAGGCCACTCCTCCAAGGCTGCAGACCTCAGCTGTGGCCTGTCAGCTCACACCAGTGGTGTTTTGTCACTAAAATTCTTACCAAAGTCACATTTAGAGGGCAGGGCTAACTCAATTGCCTACAACTGCACTTCCCAGAGATCTCAGCAGGATCTATGGATCTCAGGAGAAAAGAAAGGTAGAGAAAGAAACAGAAAAGGAAGCGGCTGGAAAGGTGGCTCAGTGGTTGAGAGCACTTGGTGCTTTTCCAGAGGCCTGGAGTTTGGTTCCCAGCATCCATGGTTGGGTAGCTTGCAACTGCTTATAACTCCAGTTCCAGGAGAGCTGATACCATCTCCTAGTGTCCTTGGGCACTTCCACACATGTGTCTCTTTTCTTTGTTATCTTAAGGGTGAAGAATAAACCTGTGTTATACATGGCAAACTGCTACACACACACACACACACACACACACACACACACAGAGAGAGAGAGAGAGAGAGAGAGAGAGAGAGAGAGAGAGAGAGAGAGAGAGAGTCTTTCACGCTTACCTTGATGGTCAGAGCTGCTTGCGTCTAAGGCGTTTTGATTTGGAGTTGAGAATGTACCCTCAAACCACTTTACCCAATCTATTTGGGACTAATCAAACTGCCTCCCACTCTCCCCCTCAGCCTGCCCTGTGGGTGTACAGACATTTAGCACATGAAAAGAATAAAACACATGCTTCCCTAGCCCTAAATTTTCTGATTTTTGTAAAAGCATCTAAAATAGATTTTGTATTGTGCAGTTTTTGACAATGCTGTTTTTGCAGTTTCTTGAATAGTTATTTGTGCTTAGTGTTTGAAAATAGTCTTGTTCTGAGAAGGAATATAATGTACACATTAAATATAACCCAGATTAGTATGGACACCCCTGAGCCAAATTGGAAGAGACGGAGGAGGGACATGTAGGTGATCAACCATTAGGGTTCTGAAAGGAAACCCTCAATGGAACAGCCAGACTTCCAGTGAGCTTCACCAGTCAGGGCCCAGAACCTTTGTTCATCAGACAGGACAACTGGGGACACAAGTGGGTACACATGCTCCAGAGGCTGTAAGAATGGATGACTGGCTCTAAGCATCTGACTGCTGTGGCTTCTGACTCACCCCAACGTGGCTCTGAGGCACTCAAAGTAGTGGGGGAAACAGGAAGCGGTCCTCCAACTCAGAACAGGAACTTAGAAAACTTAGAGTGCAGGGTTCTTAAAGTTCTTAAAGAATTTAAAGTACAACAGTTCCTTCAGGGTCATTGCACAAAGCCTCAAACAGGAGCAGAGGTTGCCAGAGAAGCCATCCTGTCCCTTGCCTGGGATAAAGAAGATACTGTCCTGGACATTAATTTTGTTCTGGTTTAGTAACGTTTGAAGCCTTTTGACATAAAAGGCTCTGAAGGAAGTGACTTTTTTTGTTGTTGTTTTTGTTTTTGTTTTGTTTTGTTTTTCTTTGTTGGAGGGGGAGGCTCACCAACAATCATCTTTGGAACAGAATGGGCCAGAGACAATAGAAGCAAAACATTTGGGAAATTAGAGGGATTGTTCAAAGATAAACCATGATTATTAGGTGTGCATACATGTCTGAGTATTGCTTCTTCCTTCTTGATCAATGGTCCTGACACCAGAAGAGCCAGCTGAGGCAGGTGCAGCATCTAGCCTATAGCCAGAAGGCTGGGGTAAGGAGCAGCTGCTCCTCTGATCCTCCTCATCTGTAAGGGCAGGGGTATGCTGGCTTCACAGGCTGGGAAGCCATGCAGGTGACAGTACTCTATTTGTGGGAGGCTTTCCACACTAGACACTGTTCACTTTGCTCTCACCCTGCCCCAGACTCTCCAGAGAGCCTCCTTGCTTTTCATCTCCCTGAGAGACATACATAGCAAGAACTGTTGTCTTCCACTCGTGAAGAGGAGTCTGAGACACCAAGGGGACAGGCAGATGCCTTAAGTGATCGGGCTTTGGATGCAAACACAAGCCTGGTGATGCCAGCCCTTGGGCTTTTTGCTCTCTGTAGCTTTTCATCCACAAACGCTGCTTGAATTTCAAGTAGGCAGTCCCACCTTCTGAAGGCAGGTAACATTTGGATTTCCCAAACTCACACCCCATAGCATCTGTTTGGCTGCTAGCTGCCAATAAATATTTACAGAAATTGAAATGTTACAGCTCAGTGGGAAGGTTCCTGATGGTAAGGTCAGGGCTCCTTGACTGCTGTTTTAAAAGTTTCATGTGACTCTCTGATCCAGGCAGATGATCTCTGTATGAAAGGATTCAGTGGTCACCACAATCACTGCTTCCAAAGCAGGAGACCTGTGAACTATATCTGTCTCCATCCTGAATATTCAGGAAGCCAGATCTGGGAGCCTTGTGGTGGCCAGGCAGGTATCAGAGGTCACAGAACACTGTCCGTGAGAGATTTGCTTTGACTCTCAATAGAATATTTTCAGAAGTAATGTGAGAAAGCGTGGCTGACCTACTCCATAACCTTACACATTTTCAAAAGCTTGAAGAAAGAAAAATGTGGTAGAAAATGGGATCAGTAGGCTCTGCCAAACATTGCAACACTAAAACATTGCAACAGAACACATCTCAAATTACCACTTTGCAACATGCTGCCCCCCCTTTCTCTCTGTTTTACAGATTTATTTTATTATGTATATGACTGTCATGCCTTCATGTATGCCTGTATATTACATGCCTGCTATCACACAGTGGTCAGTAGAGCAATTCAGATTCTCTGGAACTGGAATTATGGATGACTTTGAGCCACCATGTGGGTGCTACAAACTCAACCTGAGTCCATTGCAAGAGCAAAGGTGCTCTAGAGCTGAGCTATCAGTCCAGCCCTGCCTCTTTATTCTTAAGCACAGATGTCCAAGGTTTGATTTGACATGGTATCCAAGGACAATGGAGTGTAACTTGGGAAGGCCCTCCTGAGAGTCTAGTTGGGGGTATTGGGTAATGTCCAAATAAATCCTAGTGTCCTTGTCCCTAGCCTGCCACTGCTTAGAGGTCCACAGCACAGTCATAAAAGCAAACTATCGTCCATATGCTTAGACTTTGTCTTTGATGTTCTTTACAACTCATCTGTACGCTAAGAGCTGGCAAGATTCCTTTCAGCCATTCTCAGGACTCTAGTACAACTTGACAGTACATACTGACTCTCCCACATTGCCACTTACCAAACAGTCTCGAGACATCATCCTTACTGAGGAATCAAAGCAAAGGCCCTCCTATGACAGGAGCCCTTCAGGTTAAAGATGACTAGTTTTATACTGACAATTTTGTTTTTAAAACCCAACAAGGGCCCTGGAGAGATGGCTCAGATGGTAAAAGTGCTGGATGCATGAAGATCTGAGTTCAAAGTCCATGTAAAAAGCCATACACAGCCAGGAACTGTGAGGGGTGAAGACAAGAGGATTACTGGGGCTTGCTGACTGTCAGCCTAAATTCAGGTTTAGTGAGAGACCCTGTTTCAAGGGAGTAAAGCAGACAGTGACAAAGATACCTGATGTTCCCCTGGCCTCTGAGGGTACATACCTACATACACATATGTATATATGCTACACACATTCACACCACCCACAAATACATACATGCACACACACACATTTTAAAATAAACAAGCAAGAAAGCTCTTGCTTACAGTAGAAAGTCAATAAACACAAAAAGAAATGTGTATTGATGAGACATGTTTGACAACTATCAGCATTACAATAGAGTCAAGCCAATTGATGGATGATATAACTAATGGACTAAGTCTGTGGTGTGTGTGTATGTGTAGATACATATTAGCTATGTAATAGACCTGTACAAAAAATATGCATCATTGTCCTGGGTATCATGAACTTGGTAACTGCTTCACGGTAAATGACTGAATCCTTGTGGTTTCACTGTGAAGAGTCCCCTATAGGCTGAAGTGTTTGAACACTTGAGCAGCTGATGTCATTGGTTTGGAAGATGGTGAAAGCTTTAGAAGATGGATCCCTGATGGATGATGTTGGTCACCCTGGACAGGGTGCAGTTTCGATCACATTAAAAGCTTATTTTAGTGTGAGCAGCGGCCCCAACCCCCAGTCTCCCTGCCTTTCACTGCAGGAAGAACTTCCCCTAACTTAAAGCAGAATAAATCCTTCTATTCTTAAGTTATTTATTGCCAGGTATTATCACAGCAGCAAGTAACTAATGCAGTGTGTCTGGGCTTTTTTGCTGAGAAGAAAATGTGTGATATCGGAGCAGAGATTGGGAAGTAGGTCAGTATTGGTCTTGTCATATTGATCACATGTGGCAGGAGATTAAGAGTTAAACTGTTGATCTTTGGAGCACTTTGGTGAGCAGACAGAAGATGGATTTCTTTATGACATTTTTGTGCACTGTGCTTGCTTCATGTGCAGGCTCCCTCTGCCCCCACATACCCACTTCTGTCTTCCTGTGTCTTGTACATGCTTGAGTGTATTATATTAAATCCTCCAAAGTCTGCAATGTGAGAGAAAACATGGTGTTTGTCTTTCTGAGTCTTGTTTGCTCTGTGTAGCATATAGTTTCATTCTTTACAGCTGACTGAGACACCGTTTCGTCCCTATCTCATGTTTTTCTTCACCCTTCCATCTGCTGTAGTAGAATGGCAGCACTTTAGCCACGTCAAGTGCCCGTCTCTATGGAATTAGTGGTACTCACACTGTCATATTTCTGATACCACCTTCCATCCATCTCCAGAACCTCTCATCTTCCCCAGTCCGAAGCTCTGTACCCATTAAGCACTGGCTTCTGTGCCCTGCTTTTAATCCTCTTCCAAAGATTCTACTTCCTGTATCTCTGAACTTGATTTCTTTAGCTATCTCATAGACATATCTGAGTATGTAGGAGTAGGAGACTATGTGTCTCATTGGTTTAGTTCATTTAGCATATTGTTCTCAAAGTCACTCCTAGTAGAACAAATATGGAAGTCTACTTCCTTCACTGAGGTTAAATATGGAAGTCTACTTCCTTCACTGAGGTTAAATATGGAAGTCTACTTCCTTCACTGAAGGTTAAGTGATACTCCATTGCAGCGTTACTTGGGCTGCTCGTGTGTGTGTGTGTGTGTGTGTGTGTGTGTGTGTGTGTGTACATATGTACAGTTGGACCCGTTGATGGACAGTTGGCTTTGCACAGGTGCTTTCAAATAACAGTTAAGGAATGAGGCTGAGCAGTCACAAGATTGGTTTGGACCCTGACACTTGCAAGAATGGTAGATGGTTGCTTGGCTGGCCGAGCGGCAAAGACAAAGGCATGAGTGACTCCAAGGCATTCTGTGAGGCCCAGTTCCAACAACTAGCACATTGCTTTCCAAAGCCTCCTCTTACTTTGCCAGGAAGCCAGCCATTCTGGTCTCTACTTCCAACCACCCCAGCCTCATTTATCTTGTCGTTCTATTGCCCTCCTACTGGGTGACCAAACATCCAAACCTCTCCCAAGAAACCTTTGTCTATCAGCTGCAAACAAATTGTGGGCCCAGTGGTTTGCAGTCTCACAAACTGAGAAAATGATGTATTTGAATTTCCTTTTACTCTTAGTCCCATAAGGAAGAAGAGATAAGGGAGAAGATGAAAAGGAGGGGCAAGATGCAGGTTGGCAAAGTAAAATAAGCAAAGAAAGAGCTTGTGTCATCTGCTAGTTAAGCTCTGTATTCGAAGCCAGGAAAGGGTGGATATTGGAGATCACCAGGAAAATGTGCTTGTTTGATCCATGGTAAAGGGCTTTATGCAAGCTTTGGGGGTGATAGAACTTGGTTGGGACAACATGAGTTCAAAGGCATGCTGGGAGGTGGTGAAGACATGTTTTCAGCAACCCTTCCCTTTCTTATGTTGCTGGGACCCTGACATCGAGAAGTATGTTTTTATCAATTCATAAAAGGTCAAGGTTAGTGGGATAATGATGTCCTAGAGGACCCCCCAAAGCCCTGCAAGTCATACCAGCAAACTGTGGGAGTTTCACTGTGCTTCAGGTCTTTGCTGAGAGGATACAGGAAGATAGCATTTAAAAGCCGACTGACTCTGTCTGAAGTTTTGGACCTGAGTAATTAGAAGAGAGGCTGTGTTGAGTCAGAGGCTTAAATGTTTTGAGGGTTAGATGGTGGGATGGTGAATAGGACTGGCAAGTGGGTATCGACAGTGGAGGGTCTGGACTTTAGACTCTTCAACAGGTAGATTGGTGTTCATGAGGATGTTAGTACTGCACGAAGTCAAGTGCAGCCGTCTGACTTAAGAGAGACAGCAGCATAAAGAGAGCAGGCTACAAGACAAACAGAGGGACTGTGGTAGCTTTGGGAAGTGAGAGAAGACAGAAAAATCAAGGTTGGAGGCAAGTACGCAATGGTCACCTTGGGATTCAGGAGTTAGATTTAACCATCCCATTCCATGGAACTCCACAATGTTCCCTGGGGTTTCACTGTTTCAGGGTAGAGTCCGTAAGGTGGATCCACACACAATTCCTTTGCACTGTGTTTCCAAGACTCACTTCTAGGAGCTAACACCTTCACTAGAACTAAAGTAGAACACATTTCTTCCTGTCCATAGTATGACTGTTGCTGTGATAAAACACCAGAAGCAAAAACAAGCTGGGGAAGAAGAGTTTATTTGGCTTACACTTCCACGTTGATGGCTTGTTCAGCCTGCTTTCTTATAGAACCTAAGACTGCCAGTCCAGGGATGGCACGCCCACAATGGGCTGGGCCCTCCCCCATCAATCACTGCTTAAGAAAATACCTTACAGGTTTGCTTACAGTCCCATCTTATGGAGACATTTTCGAAATTGAGGCTCTCTCTTCCCAGATGACTTTAGTTTGTGTCAAGTCGATATAAGACTAGCCCACACACCTCCTTTGGGGATGTTTCTTTAAAAGCACTTGTCTGAGGAAGTTATATGGAGGGATCTTCATTGACCTGGCAGGAGGGGAGGACATTGTGTTGCTATAGACAGATGGTGTCTGGACTTCTGGCTCTTAAAAAGTTGATCCTCCTCATCTGTAACCTAACATGCTGTGACACCCAATGCAACAACAGCTTAGAGTCCAGGCAGAAGAAATTTCCCTCTCATGCAACAATGCAAAGGGCATAAGGCTACCATGAGGCTGGGAATGGCCTGAGGACAAGCCCACTCACTGCATAGAGAACAGGCAGCAGAGAGGAGGTGCAAGGACCATGTGCTACCTTTAAAGGTACACCTGCAGTGAGGGACATTTCATATCCAAGTCATGGTCAGAACTGGGGCAAAGGGCACCCATAGTTGTGAAGGGGCATGGTATTTAGAATCTGGCAGGTCTGAGTCCAGTGACATGTTAAGATGTGTTTTCCCAGAGGAGTGAGGAAGAGGAGACTAGCGGGTGAGCTGCTCTTATCAGAGCTGTCTCTCGCCTCCAGGACTCTTTTCTCCTCAGCCTACTCCATGCATGCCAAGAGTGCCTTGGACAACTGTTGTCTCCATCAAAAAGGCTCTCTGACAGACTCTTGAAATAGTTCATTTTACCCAACCCATGAAATAAGGACATCAGAAGGAAGGAGATATGAAGGAGATATATTTAAATGACAAGACTTGATGAATTAAGATTAAACTCCTTTCCTGGAAGCTGGAAAAATGGGAATTGTCCCATGTGAAAAAAGGTAATTGGGAAGGAAGAAAAAGGCAGGCCTGTCAGAAAAAAAGCAAGGAAGGAAGGAAGGAAGGACGGAAGGACGAAAGGAAGGGAAAATGAATATAAATAAGGTAGTACTGGAGAATATGTGACAACCAGACACGGTCCCTCAGAAACAGGAGCATCATGGTAAAATGTGGTGAAAAGTTCTGAAAACAGAGAAGAGTTTGAGCAAATAGGCCAAAGTATGGATATCATCTTCATATGACTCCATTTGCTGACCCATGAAGTGGAGAACATACTAAATGATGAGTGCATGTTAGCCACATACTGTGTGTAGGACGCAGTGGGGCCCAGGATACACAGCAGATAACATACAAGCTGTGTGTATGTACTTCTGTTATTCTCAAATCCTTGGCAGTCAAGCATCAGGCAGAACATTTCCACTCACAGAAGAACACTTAGTGGTCAGAAGTCTCCCATTAGGTCAACCTAATGTGGTCCAAAATGAAAATCCAAGGGACGGGAAGGCCAGGGGATTGTAGGGCTAAGGAGGCTTGGGAAAGCACTGTGCCAGATGACAGGACATCAGATGATGTCCCAGTATGCTTGTTGGTGCTATGATAAACACCACAACCAAAGTATCTTATACAATCCATCTTGGAGAGAAACCCAGGCAGGAGCTCAAACAGGAACCAGGAGGCAGGAACTGAAACAGAGTCCATAGAAGAATGCTGCATACAGGCTTGCCTTCTTGTTTGCTTATGTTCTGCTAAATCATACAACCTAGGACCACCCACAGTGGGCTGGGCCAACCTACATTAACTGTCAGTCAAGGAAATGCCCCCCAGATATGTCCGTGGGGCAGTCCAATGGAGGCAATTCCTCTATTTCCTATTCTTATGTGTGTTAAATTGTCAACAAAATGAACCAGGAAAGGGGAGAACCACAGAAATAAACAAGTTGTGTACCCAGAAGAGTGCACTGAGACTTGGGGAAAGCAGGGAAGGTCACAGAGGCAGGAATGCAGTGGGACAAAGCCAGGAGCAAGGGCAGGAACAGAACCTGCAAAGCAACTGAAATACAGGTTTGGAGGAGCCAGAGGAAGCCAGGCTGGAAGCCAGCAGCTCTGTGAGGGTAGGACATGGGCTTCCAGCCATGGCATCTGTGTCTAAGAGATTCTACAGGAAATGATAGATTCCTGAGCCACAGTTTCCAAGCATCTTCTATGTCTCTGCATCTCTGCCTCCAGGGTTATACCCTCAGGACAGTTCTGAGGGTAGCTTGCTTGTCTCAGGAAGACATATAGATGTCTGTGTCCTCTTCCTGCTTATGTTTCAGGGATGTGCATTCAAAACTGACTGACTTCTGAGCTGGGGAGATAGCTCAGTCAATAAAGTGCTTGCCTTGTAAGAATGAGGACCAGAGTTCAATCCCTAGAACCCATATTTAAACAAACAAACAACAACAAAAAAAAAGGCCAGGTTTGATGGTACACACTTGTAGTCCCAAAGCTAGTAAGGTAGAGCCCTGGGGTCACTGGATACCCAGCCTAGCTTTAGTGAGTCCTAGCCACATCCTGACTGTCTACACCGGTAGCCCCACTTCATCTCCCCCCACCCCCAATTTTCTCAAGTGTTGATTTAGAAGTAGGGTGAAGCCACTTGGTCAAAGATCCATATTGTCTCTTCTTCTTTTCTTATGTTAGAGATGCAGGCTAAGAGTCTGTCATATTATGTATGGCAAAATGCACACACACAGACACATACACACACACACACACACACAAAGACAGACAGACAGACACACACACACCTTTTCACATTCAAATATTGACTTAACTATCAAGAAGCATGCAGCCTTCCTTACCCGAAGCCTCTGAGAGCATGTGGTTCACCGTTATCTGTACATCCCAGGTGTAATCTGAAGGACCAGTTGGCCACAATGAATGGCGCTGAGATCCTGATTTATAAGGGAACAGCTGTAAGCTGCCAACTCCATGCTTTTCTCTTGATCCAGGGTGATGTCTATTTCCAAACAAAACCAGTCAGGAGCACACAGAGAGAAAAAGATAAACCAAGTAGGAACATTGACCCAAGAAGGAAAAATAAAATCTTATCTAACACAATGTGCTCTTGAGGTCAAAGAGGAAGGCTGGAGGTCACACTGGCTTTGTTCTGCTGTCTCAACGGCTTGTGCCAGTCAAAGAGTCTGTCTGGGTCATCTGAGAGACCAAGAGGTTTACAGTGGCTAAGGCTGGGAGAGCATAAGGAGGAGGAAGAAGTGTCAGCCTGCTGTCTGCAGAGAGAAGGAGGGATGAGGGGTTAGGCAAGAGGAATCTTGAACTTCTGCACTGCTCTAAGAAAGGTTCATTGAGTGTGGGAGGGACCTGCCAAGCCAAAGTGTTCTCTCTTCAAAGGAGTCCATCCCTCTGGAAGCCTGGCCTTGAGACAATGGAAGGTCCAACCTGAGGCTCTGTCTGTTTTGTTCTCTGCAGTAAAGATTTGAGAAACACCATGGCCACCCTAGTCCTTATAATGCACATCTGACAATTCTGTTAATGATCCCTGTACAATTCCTTCTACTCAAATCACTAGCAGAAACTCTGAAATAGTTCTTAAGGTCAGGAAAAAAACTGTACTGGGATTGAGCCAGGACCAGGGCCAGATGCTAGCCTGAAGTCATGAATAATTTTTACCCCCATTCCCAACTTTAAAATTGTGTGTGTGTATGTGTGTGTGTGTGTGTGTGTGTGTGTGTGTGTGTGTGTGTGTGTGTTGGGAGGCATGGGGTCTTCACATCAGATAATTCTTTACTCTCCAGACACTAATGAGGCATCTTATGTTTCAACTCCTTTCTGACAATAATTACCTAGAGTTTTGCAGACACAACAGGTTGAGCTTCATTCTACAACACTGCCCCAACTCTACACACCAGACACAGAGGCTCAGACCTCACATACATCTGAATAACTGGCCGTTGAAATGGTGTCTGGGTGTGACCCCACAATCCTATACTCAAGTTCAATAATTTGCTTCAGCAGCTGGAAGAACTCAGGGAAACCCTTTTATCTACCACTTACTATAATTATGGATTGCTTGTGAAATGTCCCACGAGGGCTTGTGTGTTTGAACAACTAACTGGTCTCCAGCCGAGGTGCTGTTTTGGGAGGTTGTGTAACCTTTAGCAGGTGGGGCCTAGCTGGGGGAATTGCAGTGTTGGGAGCATAGGCCCTAAGGATTCTATAGATCCATTTCTCTTTGAACTCTGTGTTTTCAGTTCACTGACCTGAGAGCAAGTTCTTGTCCACACAGTATTTCACTGACTTTATGATGGCATTAATAGTCATGGTAACCTTTGCAAAGAGTATAACAAAGTTCTCATGTTTCAGAGGTTTGACCCCACAGCTAGTCAGGAAGAACAGGAAGACTGGCAGGCCATGGTGGGTTGTAGTAGAGTAGAGAGCAGCCATGTACCTCATTGCATGAGTACTGAGCCTCCAGCCCTAGAGCCTTGCATAGCCATCCTTCCCTTGGTCTCACAAGAGAAATCATCTCAGATTGAGGAAGCAGATACCTAGCAGAAGCCCAATCTGTTTGAGGCCCATCTGACTCCAAATTCTACATTTTAATTCTCTAGCCTGGGACTCAATAACTGCTGTTTCCTGTCCATCATCAAGCCCTTGAGTTTGCTCCCCCAAGGGCTCCTTCTCTATGTTCTTAGCCAGGATCCCTCCCATCATCTTGTCTCAGCCCCAGCCTGACTCTAACCTGTTTTATGAAGGAGACTCTGGTAAGGGGAAAGAGACCCAAGGCTGATGGGATCACTTTAATATTCATTTGCCTATGGACTTGTTAACTAATCCTGTACCTGCCGTTATTTGTTGTATATTTCTATCTTCATAACATTTGTGTTTAACCTCAGCACCATGTACTCCAGGCAAGTATTTCATCCCTGAGCTCTATCGACAGCCCTTTTATTTTTATTTTTAGAGAGGGTCTTGTTAAGTTGCCTGGTCTGGCCTTGAAGTTCTTTTATAATCCACATAGCCCTGAACTTTCAATCCCCTGCTTCAGATTCCTGAACAGCTTTTGATCCTGCCATGCACAATCTAGATGGTCAACATGTTCATACTGACCAGGATTGGTTTTTTGAATAGATGGCACACGAAAGAGTATTAAATCCATCTCAAGAATGACTATACCAAAATTTAGCCTTGGCAGGCATGACTACAAGCTAGAATATGTCAGTTATTAAAATAGCACCACTCAGCTAAACTAGAAAACAACTAGAAGGGCAGGAAGAAATGCTGCATGGGCCATGATCATTTAACAGCACTGTAGAATCCAGCACTCTCTAACAAGAGAAATGGCTTTTCCCCAAGGTTGAATTGAAGCTCCCTTGGTGGCAAAACTTGACCTATTTATAGTCTTTGTTTATGCTCACAGTATGAATATTTATATGTTTCACTGTAGAAATATTAACAAGTTGATTGCAGAGTGTCGCCCTGTACTCTATCTGGGATGTTACACAATGTACAATATGGGGGCTGAGTTAACTTTCTCAAATTTGAGAGACTGTGTCTGAGAATCACACCTCACTGCAGGGATTTTACATAAGTAAGGGATTATCTTCCCAAGTTCTGCATCCATCAGTAGATTTTCAGATAGATATAATCAACCAACTCAAACTGGCTTAAATAATAAAAACATACTGTTGCATATGAAAAAGAAGTCTAGAAGTTGTGTAGCTTGATATGGCTCAATACAGACAAGGCATTAAAGCTCAATGCTCTCTGTACTTTTTCTTGCCTCTACTTTCCTTTGACAGTTGGATTTGTGGTGGGATGGGAAGTGCACTGGCTGGCTTTATCTGGAGCAAGTTGGTTCCATTTAGGGTTGGTAGAAAATGAATTGATGTGAACCCATATGGACTCCCAAACAAAAATTAGAAGTCATTGAGAAGAGGAAGGAGAAAGTGCTTATGCTATGGTTGATAGCCACCTCTTCTACTGTTGCTATGTATCCCATACACTGCCAAGCACATTAGAGAGATTCTATACTTTATTTAAACCATAATTCCAGCGGTAACAAAGATCCATGTGGTGGTTTGAATATTGGCCCAGGAAGTGGCACTATTAGGAGGTGTGGCCCTGTTGGAGGAAGTATGTCACTGTGGGGGTGGGCTTGGAGATCCTCTGCCTAGTTGCCTAGAAGCCAGTCTTCTCTTAGCTGCCTTCAGAACAAGAGGTGGGATTCTTAGTTCCTCCAGTCCCATGTCTGCCTGGATGCTGCCATGCTCATGTCTTCAACTCTGGACTGAACCTCTGAACCTATAAGCCAGCCCCAATTAAATGTTGTCATGTATAAGAGTTGTCTGGGTCATGGTGTTTGTTCATAGCAGTAAAACCTTAACTGAGATGATCTATTTTCTTTAGATCATTAGTTTTCCATCCTTCATGATCCCCATTTCCAACAAACTTACCTAATGCTGTTGATTTTATTTATTTGTCTCTATGTCAATCATTTGTGAAAATACCATTGCCAGGGCTGGGGACATGGCTCAGTGGGTACAGGTACTTGCTATGCAAACATGAGCACCTCAGTCTGGTCTCCATCACTCACTCGAAAATTCAAGTGCAGTGCCATGTATTTGTAACTCCAGCATTGGGGAAGCAGAGACAGGAGGAGTCCTAGGGTTCACTAGCTAGTCAGCTAAACCCAATCAGTGTGATCTAGATCCTAGTGAGAGACCTTGTCTCAAAGAGCCAAGATGGATGACTCCTGAGAAACAACACTAGAAGCTGATATACATGCGTTCAGATGTAACACTCACACACACACACCCTAAGCCTTTCTGAATTCTCCCCGCCTGCACAGAAGGTCTCCTTTGGCACTGCATGCTCCTCGGTGCTCAGTATGTCTCAACACAGTAAGCGTTCATAGGGCCAAGTCGTTCCCCATGGCAGAGCAAAGTGGTGGTAATGGAGAGAAATCTGCGAGAGCAGGGAATAGGGAAGATGATGGAAGAGAACATGTTCTCATTACAAGTTTTTCATTGGAAAGTTATACCAAAAGCATCACATGTAACACTTAGGGTCAGGTGGTTTCAATAGCAAAAAATAGAAATCCCAAATTTAACTCCCTGAGAAGATAAGTGATATATTGTTTTATACACACACACATACACACACACACACACACACACACACACACACATATTGAGAGAGACAGAGGAGAGAGAGGGCGAGAGAAAGAGAGAGAGGAGAGACAGAGAGACAAACAGACAGAGACAGACAGACAGACAGAGTGTGTGTACGTAAATGTGCTTGCCAGGGCATGAGTATGGAACTCATAGGGAAACTTGTGGGAGTTGTTTCTTTTCTTCTACTGTATGAGTCCAAGGGATCAAGCTCAGGTCATCAGGCACAGCCATTGCACCATTACCTGAGGAGCCATCTCACTGAGCTACAGCAGGCTTCCCAAATGAACGAAGGGCCTAGTAACTCAAGAGCGTCAATATGGCTGCCCTTCTGTCATCTCCTTCCACTCTCCCTTCTCAACACTGACTTCCTCATGGTAGATGAATGAAAGCAACACACTCAAGCATTTCCCTTACACACTGCGCCACAACTCCTTGAAGTGGAAGAGGCCAGGCAAGGGACATGGAGGGTGCTTAACAGCAGCCTGACAAGACCCATCTTGAGAACAGGGCTCAGTATCTCTTAAGAACTGCATTGTGTTCCTTTCTAGGGCTAGTGTAACAAAGGAGCCTGAACTGGTAGCTTGGGCAACAGGTACTTATTATTATCTTACAGTTGGTAAGGCTAGATAGTCAAAAATCAAGGTCCACAGAATAGGTTCCTTCTGGGAATTGAAAAGGAAGGGTCTCCCCCATGCTACCCTGTCCTATAGCCTGAGGGCAGCTCTGTTTGCCCTGCAGCTCATTCCATCATCTCCACGTATGACTCCTCATCCAACTCTCCCTTTTTGTAAGAACATACTAGATGAGGGGTCCTAGACCCTCATTTAAACTTAATTCACTATACCTGCAATGACCTTATTTCCAAATAAGGTCTCATTCTGGGGTAGTGGGGCTTAAGATGTCAACACATGAACTGGGGGTGTGGGATATAATTCAGTCCACAGCATATGTGGTTTTTCTCTATGAAGCAAAAGCACAGATAAGACTTTTAGGAGCAGCTACTTTAGAACGCCAGCCTTCTGCAGCCCACAGCAATGACAGCCAGGAGCACAATAAGCCCCAGAGAGATTCTCTCATCAGGCTGCCATCTCCATCATCTGTGGTTTCCCTAGATGGGCTCCCTCCGGCAATCATGTGCTAATTGGCCCTTAAGATCTTTATTCCCTCTTCTGGACCTTGTCTAGTTAATGCCCCTGGCACCTGATGGGAGACAGAACTTGACTTAGAGAAGAAAAATCTCAAGAGATTTAGGTCATGCCAGAGGATAAGCCTTCCGAAGTGGCCCTGCTGTCCAGACTATTTAGTATTAGACATCAAGGACTGTGTGCTCACTGCCATGGTGGTTGGGTGGAGGACACCCTCTCTGCAAACATCCGAGGGACTGTAGACATGACACCAACTCTCCACTTAAGGACAGACATTTATTACATCTCAGATAAGATGCTATGAAAGGCACAGGTTAGGATGAAATGAAGACCATGAGGATTTGGGGCACTAGAGATGTCCAAGGCCTTCAGGGGAAGCCCTTCAACTTAACAAGAAGAAAGCATTGCCATTTGGAGCCCAAGCTGTCTGGAGCAGCTGGCATGTCACTGTGCTCCTTCCTACCAAAAAGGTCAAGATCTGCTCTAAGGGAAAGTTAGGTGGAGGTGGGACACATGGCTGGGTTTTTTTTGTTTTTTTGTTTGTTTGTTTGTTTATTGTTTCATTTTGTTTTTTTCACAGCCTCCTGAGATGTGAGACTATCGTGCAATAAATTGCACTTATTCGAAGTGTACCATTTCCTCATTTTTTTATATAAGCACATAACTGACACCACCACCACAATAGAGCTAATGAGTCTGTCCACCACCCCTCAGGAGTCTTCTCCTCTCCTCCCTTCCACCATGCCCACTTTGTCCTCGGGCACCCACTGGTCTGCTTCACGCCACTGCAGATTGGTTTGCATTGCTGACTTCTTTATAAATGAATTCTGACAGTATATACTCTTATATCTTATGTCAGTATATAAAGGGTCTGGCTTTGTTCCCTCAGTATACCACTTATTTATGATGTCACAGACTTCAGTAATCATTCCTTTTTGCTGTTGTGTGGCTCTCCATGGCCTGATGTGGTCTGCTGGATTAGTTACTTTTCTTGTTGTGACCAAACACCTGTCAAGAAAAACTTAGGGGAGAGAAGGTTTCTTTTGCCTGTATGAGGTGGTTACATTGTATCTACATCTGGAAGCAAAGAGTCGATAGGAAGTAGAGACAGGCTATAAAGTATCAAGGTCCACTTCTAGTGACCCATTTCCTCCAGCAACTTTAAACCTCCTCAAGGTTCCACACCTTCCAAAACAGTATCCCCAGCTAGGCTACCCTGTTCAGACGCACCAGTCTGTGGGGCACATTGGTGTTCAAAGCCCCACACCTATGACTGTAGTTTATTTACCATTCGCCTACGAGTATTAGCTGATTATTTTCAGCTTCTGGTTATTATGAATGAAGTTGTTATGAACACTTATAGAACAGTCCTTCTGTGAACACAAGGCACAAGGCTAAAAGCGACTGCTATGCTATGCTTGGATAGCTGTCCTCAGAGGCTTGTTCCCCAGTGTGATACTATTAGAGAGTGGTGGAATATTGAGGAAATGGGCTGGGTGGGAATTCTTCAAATCATTGTGTGTGTGTCATCGAAAGCAACTATGGGGCCATCATCTCTTCTCTTCACTTCCTGGGCAGGAGGTGAGCAGTTTTGCTCTGTCATATAATCTCACCATGAAGACCACCACAGCTGCCAAGCAACAGGGTCCAGCATCATGAACTGATGTCTCCAAAACTGTGACCCAACTCAACCCTCTCCCTTTATAAGTCAATTGTCAGATACTTGTAGTGATGGAAAGCTAATTCCCCAGCAGTGCGAATTTACTTCCTTGTGTGGAGAGTAGACCCTTGATGTTTCCGGAGTCCTTTATTCACAGAGATCACATTGACTTCTGTTTTATTCTCCTTCCTCCCTAACCCTATACTGCTACTATAATTAGTAACTAGACCAGGATATAAGGGAAATAAGCATCTGAGGGAAAGCGGCTACAGCCAGAGCTGGGATTTGTTTTCTTAAAATCAGTGCTAGCTTCTCCAGCTCTATCAATCAAGGCAAATGGCCTACACGAATCCACTCAAAGCCAAGCAAGAGGGGCCCAGAGCTCCATACTACCCCTCCTCCAATCACACTTCGCTACACAGAATAAGGAGTCTACACAAAGCCTACGACACAGTCACCCACCCCACCCATACCTCCTGTGGCTCTGCTCTTTGCTCAGATTGCCACAGCCCATTTGTAGGTTTGTTTCTTCATCTGAGACGCCTGAGAAGTAGACAGCTCTGTACAGAGTGTGACCAGAGCATGCATGTGCTCACACATGTGTGCACACTTCATGTGTGTGCACAGGAGGTTTCTTGCAAAGTGTGTGGGAATCAGGAGGGGAAAGAGACAGGGATGGAGTGAAGGTCTAAGACCAGGGGCTAGCTCACAGCCTGGAACTCAAAGAGCAAGAATCATCAGTTCAGGCCAGGTTCTGAGGAAGGCCTGTTGGTCAGGCAGGGGTTAGACCACATTTTACTTCATGGTACTTTAGCTTGACCCATAGCGCCTGCCTCTGTAGACATTTCTGCTCTTACAGTGGGCCCCACAGACCTCGGGGATTGGCCAGGCCGCCCATCCTCCTGCTTCTCAGCGTTCTCTGGTACGTCCTTGACTTTGATGCTTTCTTTTCCCTCTCGGGCCATCCTTGATGTTAATTTTAATCTTTTCCCAACAGCATGCATATTGAGAGACAGAAGCATGTGCTGCAGGGGTGCAGGTGAGGGAGGGGACGGGCACATGACAGGATCTGTTGCTCTCTCCTGTACATCTGGAGGCCAGGCTGCTAGGACTCCGGAGGACCTAGTTGATGTTTCTCCCCGAGATTATGCAAATGAGGGTAAGATGCTTTGAAGTCCGGCAGTTTGGTTTCCCAGTAAAAGGCCGCCCTGCACACTGCTGGGCAAGGCTGATTGCTGAAATGGCTCTACCTTCAAGTCTTCCCTATCTCAGCGACTGTGAGGCTCCTCCCACTAAGAGATGGAGTATGTCCCCTCTCCTGGCTCAGACCAGAGATGCCCTTGTGACTTCCTGTGATAGGATGTGACAGAAGCAGCAAGCCTAGGCCTCCAGAAACTTCTCCCTCCCCCCAACCACCCCTTTTCCCTCCCTCCTTCTGCTGGAAATATGGTAAGACTGGACTGTCTATACCAAGCAATGCAGAGCGGAGCCTGGACCATTCCTGCTTTACACAGGTGATGACGGAGCTCAGCTCAAATGAGAAGAGCATGTCTCAGACCAGCAGCACACGTCCTGACACACATATAAATAAACATAAGAAGCATGATTCTGACACATGCCCCAATATGGATACATCTTAAGACATGGTGGTAGGCTAAATAAACCAGACGAATATGTGATCTCACTGATAGAAGATACTTTGAGAAGTCAAAACCACAAAGACAGAGAGCAGGTGATAGACACCAAAGTTTAGAGGTCAGAGGAGACTGGAAGTTGTTTCATGGGCACAGAGATCCAATTTGGGAAGCTGAGGCAGTTCCAGAGACCAGGTATACAACACTGTTGACAGGATTGACATTGCTGAAGGGTACCATTAGAAAGGGTTAAATGACATTTTTATGTTATATCTATCTTAAGGGATCTACAAGGAAAAGAAAATAGCCAAACAAACCAAGACAGTGCATTACTTCAGAACACCCACCTTAGCTGCCAATAATATATATATATAAACAAATAAAGGCCTGTTTGTCTCTTAGTGGAACATTATCCAGTCAAACTCAAGGGCTGCTGCTCTGAACACTGACCTCCAGGCACTGCAATGACATCACCATCTTAATAGGAACAGTTGTGATTACCAGCACAAGACTCTCATAGGATTTGTTAGCATTCCTTCCTAGAGAGTTGGGGCAGGGGGAGTCATCAAACCTTGACCTGCCACTAAAGCAACCCACTACCCCACTAACTATAAGTAACCCTACTCCAGATGCATGTGGTGTTGGGAAGTGCTATGCACATAGGAGGTGAGAGATTTAATAAGGATGGGACCCCACCCATGCAGCTCTAGGGAGGTTGTCACCTGGGCTGCATTGAGATTTTTCCTGTAAGTAACCTCTCATCCATGTCTCCGTAGCGAAGCTCATGTAAGCCACAGAGTTGGACTTAGACATCGAGTTGGACTTAGTAGACTTCTTTCTTTGATCTGTGGTTCGTACCCTGTCTGAGATAAATAGATAATTGTTCATATCACCCATGAAAAGTTAATACAATACCACATACAACACCTGCAGTAGAAATAAAAGGCCAAAATGCTGCAGGTAATTGCACAATAACCCTCTTTACCTGGCTGTCTGGGCTGTTAGCCCTGTGTCTGGGACTCACAGAGTGAAGGAAATGAGAACAAAAAGACCATTTTTGAACAACACATCTCAGTACTTGGAGAGAGAGGTACGTAAGTGAACAGCTAAATCCAGATGTTTCTAGGGTAAGCTGTTTGGTGCATATGCAGAGATTAGCAGACAGTATTCAGTAAGGACATTGGTTGAATTCCAAGAAGAAAAGGTGAGGGGGGATTTTATTTGTTCTTCATCAAAGACCCAAAATAAACCGTAGGTGACAACTATGCAGGGTGGTGACTAAAAACACAGAAACGCATACTGCAGTGTCTTTTGCAAATCTATGCAGCGATGACAGAGCCTGTATAATAAGACGGAAGAAAAGTGCATTCAGAGTTCATTCTGGAAGCCACAAGATGCAAGTGGCTATGGCTCTGTCCACAGGGAAACCTTTGGGCAAACAAGAGGACCTGTAGATCTGAATTTAATGCTGAGAGATGTACAGGGATAATGAAACTATAGCTCATGGGTTTGATTCCTGGCTCTTTCTAAATAAACAGCACCACAATATCCACTTCTGTTGTCCCATGCTGGAATGCATGTGCTGGCCAGAAGAAGGATTGTGTTAGCAACTTTAGAATAAAAAGAAGGACTGGAGAATATTTCATAAATTGTTCACATTATTCAGGCAGGCTAGAGAGCAGTTAGGAATTTTAAAATGGTTTGATGTCATTTTTTTTTTTGTTTGTTTGTTTGTTTTTTTTTTTTTTTTGTTTTTCGAGACAGGGTTTCTCTGTGTAGCCCGGGCTGTCCTGGAACTCACTCTGTAGACCAGGCTGGCCTCGAACTCAGAAATCCGCCTGCCTCTGCCTCCCAAGTGCTGGGATTAAAGGCGTGCGCCACCACCGCCCGGCGGTTTGATGTCATTTTTGAGGATAGGATTGAAATTAATTAAAACTTACCAGATCCACAGAAAAGAAATAAATGTATATGGACAGAGTATATGCACTCAGAATGAAAATTTAACTTTAGATAAGTGGAGCTAGTATGATTTGCCAGCAATATTAATTAGAATAATACATGCATCTTAAAAATGATTAAACATTAACAGGAACAGTTGTGTAGGCTTGAGGCGACATGTCATTGTTTAGAAGTAGCAAGTTTGGTTGCATTCCAGAATCATATGCATTACCAGAAGATAATATATTCGCCAAAGGAAATATATGAAAGGCATTGCTGCAGGTTTAGACACCCTTAAAATATAATTTTAAGAAATCAGATTATCTAAATTCTGACTAGCAGTGAAGAAGTCTTGTCCAGTTGAGAAATAATAAGATACAATCTTGCCTTATACTAACACATGTGTGTACAGATAAACTCTATTTCAGAGCTGACTATTAAAATCTTGGTTAAGATTCATGCACAGCCACTTTATACAGAGTCTCTGTTGTCCAAAGAAATTTGCAAACACAAATATGCTTCTTAATACAACTATTTTTGAAAAGCAAGACTTCTGTGTTTTATTTTCTAATTTTACATACATAACGGAAAGAGACATATAATATACAAATATAAATCCCTTCCTGTTGACTCCAGTGAGCCATAGAAATACAGACCACCATTTTCTATATATACAACAATGTCAGAAGTGCTGGGAAATGGTGCTTTCATCTATTATAAGCAAAGTGCACACCCAGAAGGGTAGACAATATGTTTCTTTCTCCAAACCCACTTAGTCATAGAGTATTTCTTGTGATAACATTGTTTAATGTCCTGTGAAGCACTGATGTTTCATGGTTAACAACTTGCTACAAGCTAAATTCTACACACAGAGGAGGAACCTAGCTACAGAGAGGAATGGGGAGTTATGCATGGCCATGGGTAACTAGTATCTCTATTCCCATTTTGTGTCTTGCACATCTTCTCCAGGGAGGAAGTTGGGATAGAACTTAAATAGACCCATAAGAAAGTCTTCACTCTTTTTCTAAATCTTGAACTTTCATCGTTTTAACTTTAGCTTCCTGTCATTTCTTTAGGGGTGTGTTATATTCATTTTTTAATTAAATTCATCATTGGTTTAGAAGGTACATGTTTTCTTTCATGATGGTTGGTCTTAATTATCAACTTGATGAATTAAGAAATGCTCAACATAAGTGAAACACAACTTTGGGTGTTCTCTGAGGATACTAACAAAAGGACTGGATGGGGGCAGTGCTATTCCATGGACTGGGGAACCTGCACTGAATTAACAAGTGGGGTGGGGGTGTTGATAAAAGGAGAAATCCAGATGAAACTGGAATTCTCTTTGCTCTGTCTCCTGCCTCCTGGTCTTTCCTGGTGTGAGCAAGCAGCCTTTCATTCCTGCTGCCAAAGGCAAGAGCAGCTCTTGCCAGTGCAGCTTGCTGTTCAGAAATACCTTCTAAATCAGAATCATGCCAGAGGAAAGCTCATTAAGACTTAAGTAGCGAACTCTTAAGTCTCAGAAAGTTCCAAAACTTACAAAACAACAATGTACTCCCACCCCTGGTAAAGCAGTAAAGACTGCTGGGTAGAGAAGAGACTCTCTGACCTGTCAAGCTGTCTGCAAGTTTTGTAGAGAGTTCCAGGGGTACAGCTTTTGTGAGTTGTCACCCAGGCTAGGATGTACTATAACTCTGATGCCTCTGAGTCATCTGTGCACCTGTGACTAAACACACACACACACACACACACACACACACACAAAGTGGAAACCTCTGGTTTGTTTAGAGAGTCACTTATGTCAAATGATGTTTTGCTGGGGCACACAGATGAAAGGATGTCTTGCTAAAGTAGACACATAAAAGAATGTTTTCCTAAAGCAGACACAGGTGAAAGGATGTCTTGCTAAAGCAGACATGTGAAAGGACATAGATAAAGGAGTATAAATATGACCCCACAGACAGTGGAGGATGAGCACTGAGCATTGGTTTGCTCCACCTCACTGTTCTTCACTAACAACATGTACTGGTTCCCCTTACATAGCATTGTTAAGTTCAACTTGTGATAACGCCACTATTGAGAAAAACTCACCATGAACTACTCATGAGATTCCTGTGGCAGCTCGTGCTTCCATTGCCTCCCCTCAGGCTGGTTGGAGAGCCTTTTGGCTTCTTCAGGATTGAACTACAGCTGCTGGTTCATGCATGGTATCTGCCTGCTGAGAGGCAAGAGGAGAGGTTGAACATTTATTAAAATATGCTGCAAAAAGTTTGTGCTTACGCACACAAACACACACACACACACACACACACACACACACACACACACAGACTCCTGTAAGTAACTCCAATAAATTCATTGGTTCACCAAGTGAAAACATAACTTTGGTCTATTCTTGGTTTCTTATTTGATTTGAGTAGACATTTGCTCATACTTTTCCATCATGGTAGACTGTGCCCCCACACTGTGATCCAAAGTAAATTCTTCCCCTAGGTTGCTTTTGTCAGGTATTCAGTTAAAGAGATGAGAAAAGTAACTACTACACTTACCTAACTGGAGAGACACCATGACTTTCAAAGGCTTTTCACTTCTTCAGTTCTTCTAGCCTTTGGCATTACATTCTTTGCACTCTAACATTCTACACATTTGAGATTTGAGGTGAGGGGGTCTAAGGGCATCAAGTGTGAAATATCTAGTCATTAACTTTGATGTCCTGCTGTGTCACAAAACTCTTCTTGGGGAGACACAACACATGTGTCTACTCACCAGGGTAGTGACCCCATCACAGACTAAAGTATGAATACCACCAAAATCCAACTTGGTGAACTATGAGTTTTATTGGGGTTATTTATTGGATTATGCATGAAGAGTCACAGGAGCAGAAACTACTCAAAGACAGCTGTATTACCAAAGCCCGTGCCAGCACAGGTGACAGGTCACAAAGCTGGGAATATGGAGCACACTGCACAGCCTGCAGGAAGTTCCACAGGTTAAAGAGTGTCCTTTCCAGATGCTTCAGTTGGGAGAGAGAGATCTGAAGCCCACCCACAGTGTGACATATTCTCCAACAAAGCCACACCTCTTTATCTTCCTCAAATGGTGCCATGCCCTGGTAACTAAACTTCAAATACATAAGTCTATGGGAGCCATTCTTATTCAAACAACCATATCCCACTCCCTTGCCCCCATAGACTTACAGGCATCTCTTAACGCAAAATGCATTTAGAACAACTTCAAAAGTTTTTCACAGTCTCAATACTATTTAAAAGTCCGAAATTCAAAGTCTCTTCTGAGATTCAAGGCAATTTAACTGTAAACTGTAAAATAAAAATCAAACACCCGTAAAATCAAATCACACATTTCCAACATATAATGGCACAGAATTTACATTATTATTCCAAAAGGAAGGAAAGGGAGCATAGTGAGGAAATACTGGACCAAAGTGAAAATAAAAACCAACTGGGTAAACTCCAAACTGGGCGTTTCCATGTCTGATGTCAAAGAGCTCTTCCAAATCTCCAAATTCTTCCAGCTTTACTGACTGCAACCTACTTCTCTTTTTTAGACTGGTTTTACACCTGGCCAGAAGCGTTCTTTAATAGGTATACCACACGTCTGGCATCTTCAATATCACTAATAAAACCAGGCTTCACATCCACAGCTTCATGCAATCAATGGTCTGTTTGGGCCTCCATGCAGGGACATCCCTGTCACACACCTGGCCTCAGCTGCTTTCCTTAACCGCAGAAGGGAAGCCACAACCTCTTTCTTGTATCCTTGACTCTAAAGTCAGAACCATGTGACCAAAGCTGCCAAGTTCTGCTGTTCACTGAAGCTGAAACTCAGTCCCCTCGTTCAACGACATCTGCATCAGCTTTTCTTGTCAATGATTCCCTCCAATGTTCAAGCTTTTCTTTAATTCCTTTCCACAAGCTGGACAATTAGCTGAGTGGGATCTTGATCTGATGACATCATCTTTTTTCCATATATGGGATCTTGATCTGATGATGTCACCGCTCCCTTTATTCCATTTAGCACCAGGCTTTTCTTGAAGCATTTTATCTCCTTGAGCACTGGACGTGGCTCCATTATAGCTCCTAGTGCTCCTTTTCTCCTCACACGGCACTTTTTTTTTTTTAATTTCTTTTTGCCCCTCTTGCTCCTTTTCATCACAGATCAGCATAAGAGTAACCACTAGAAACTACTTGACACAGTCAGCACTAGGCAGTCTTGAAATTTCCTCTGCCAAGGCCATTAATCCAAAGTGCTTCAGTTTAGCCTCTGGAAATTTTTCAGGACAAAGACAAAAAAAATCACACCCTTTATCAAACTATAACTAGAATGGTCCCTAAGCCACTTACTAATATTTTTCCTCTCTGAAACTTCTGGTGTTGGGCCCGACAGTTCAAACTGCCCTCAGCATTGTCTTCCATGCTCCTGCTAATACTGCCCATAAAGCTTCACTTAAAGCATCCGAAAGGTTTTGAAGTCCAAAGTCCCAAAGTCTTTCATAATCCTCCAACAAACAGCATGGTCAGGTCTGTCACAGCACCACTCAATTTCTGATACTAACTTCTGCCTTAGTCATTGCTATATTGCTATGAAGAGACCCCATGACCAAGGCAACTCTTATAAAAGAAACCATTTAATTGGGGGCTTGCTTACAGTTTCAGAGATTTGGTCCATTATCATCATGGCAGGGAACATGGTGTCATGCCGTTAGGCACTATAACAGTAGGTGAAACCTACCCTGATCTGTAGGCAGAGACAGCCACAATGGGCTTAATATGGACTGTTGAAACCTCAAATCTCACCCTGAGTGACACACTTCCTCCAACAAAGCCATTCCTCTTAATCATTGTCAAATAGTGTTGCTCCCTGATGACTAAGCATTCAAATATATAGGCCTACGGGGCCATTCTTATCCAAACCACTACAGGAAAGAAAGTCATGACAAGAAGTCAGGACAAGAAGTCCAGGCAGGAACTTGAAGTCAGGAACTGAAGCAAAGGCTACGAAGGAACCCTGTTTACTCCTCATGGATTTTCATCTACCTTGCTTATGTAACCCAGGGCTACCTTCCCAGGGGTGGTCTGGCCTACAGTGTGCTTTGAGTTTACAAGCTTCCTGCATGTGCCACAGGCCAATCTGCTGGAGGTAGTTCCTCAGTTGGCATTCCCTCTTCCCAGATGACTTTATCTTCTGTCAAGTTGATAAAAATAAACAGATAAAAATCAACAACAACCAACACACTCCATTTAAGAGTCCCAACCTCCTCAATGATAGTGTTGCCAAGCCTCTTAATTGTAGGCATGCCAGTGGGCACAGTGGAATCTATTATGGTCTTAATTTGCATTTCTGTAACCAAAAATGCCACTGAGCACATTTTCTAGCTTCTTTGTGAAGGGTCTGTTCAGGACTTTTACTTACTTTTAAACTTTTTTTCTGTGTGTATATATGTTTGGTATGTATATGTATGAGTTCAACCATGTGCATGGAGACCAGAGGTTGAGATTAAATGTCTTCTTTAGTCAGTCTCTCCTATTCTATTCTATTCTAGTCTAGTCTAGTCTAGTCTATTCTATTCTATTCTATTCTATTCTATTCTATTCTATTCTATTCTATTCTATTCTATTCTATTCTATTCTTTAAGACAGATTCTTTCACTGATCCTGGAGCTCACGGATTTAACTAGACTGGCTGGCCAGCAAAACCCAGAGTGCTGGGATTACAAGCATGTGCCACCATGCTTGGCTTTTTATATGAGTGTTCAGGGTTAAATTCTGGTTGTCAGGCTTGTCCACAAGAGCCTTTACCAACTGAGCCAACCCCTGCCCCCAATAACTTACTTGTTTCTTTTAAAAGTTAAACTGGGTTACCTAGATTTGTTTTCATTTGTATGTAGCAGGATGTTCCCCCCCCGCCCCCCCCCCCCCGCTACATTTTACAATAAACTCGGTAATTTGGGAGGAGCTAATGTGGGAGGAGGGAGGAGAGGATGAGAGGAAGGAAGAGGAAGAGCCAGGAGGAGGAGAGAGATGTAGGAGCCATGGAGAACTACGGATCCAGGACGATCCTGGGTAACGATTTATATCTTAAGGTTAGATATTGGGAAACAACTCTAATTGTATGGGCATCTTGTTAATTGAGCATTTCTAATTATATAAAGCCTTTGGAGAATCTTTAAGCATTAGAGTCTCATTTCTATTGGGTACCGCATGGATGGTGGGTATTGACTGGGGTTCAGCTAAGTATTGTGGAGACAGCTGGCATCTCACAGGTGGCAGGGCCAGTGCTTTTGGCCGGCATGAGCCCCAATCAGAGTTGAGCAGCAGTGGGAGCACACTGCCGCTCTTGGCCTCAGGCCTTGTCTAGCCGACCCCATGACAACAAGCCAAATTGGATGCCACCAATTTAAGTTTTAACCGTAACATTTGTATATAGCTATTTTTTAAAAAAATTCTCTGGAAGTGTTTTCATATACTTACTTCACAAATACTACCTGCTATACTGGAGAGATGGCTCAAAAAATAATGGCTCTTGTCATCAAACATGATGACTTGAGTATGATCCCAAGATCCCACATGGAGGAAGGAGAAAATTGACTTATATAAGCCATTAGCAGCTTATTTTGAAGAATTTAAATTATTAATATAATATTATTATGACCTATTCATTTTAAAAATTGTGTCTGCTTACTCCAAGATTATGAAAATATTCTGCCATCTTTCTCAAGAAGGTTGTACCCGTTTTATTATTCATATTTTTGCCTCTGACCTCTCTCAAATTACTTTTGTGAGGTGAAGTATCAAGGTATTTATTTGTATGTATTTATCTGCTATCATTTATTGAAAAGCCCATCATTTCTCCCGACAGAATTTCCAGAGTTCTGACTTCCATCCAGCTATATATAGATACAGTTATAGATGGAGACAGGTTTAAGTCTGCCTTCTAATTCTTAGTTCTGTCCCATTGCTCTACTTTTTAATCTGCTCTCATGAACACCTTGGAAGAGACCTCAGTATCTAGTATAGTTAAATCCTCTGGGTTTGCTCTTTTCCCTCTAAGATATAGCTTAGACTGTTTAGATTTCCCTTAATTTCTGTGTAACCTCCAGAATGCATGTGCATTTTGCATAATCAGCCTCCTACAATTCTTCTCATTTTTAGTGCATAATCCCTCCTTCCAAAAGGGTAGCTCTTCCAGAGCATGGCTGGAAGCTTGCTGTGTGTACCAAGGCCTTGCAGCTTTGAACTCCAGCCTTTGTTGTCCCAGCACCTACGACAGCTGGAATCTCTGCTTAGCTCTTGATCCTTCCAGTTATTATTTCTGCTTGTGTTCTGCACAGTGCGGAAGTCACCAGTGGCTTGAGAGGAATTAGTCTGCAGGCTCTGGGGGCTCCCTCTTCACAGCTCTCTTCTCACCGGGTATTTTACTTCTAAACCTCCAATGCTTTGGGCATCCTGACCTTTTCCTCTCGCCTTAGTCAAGTAACATGCTCTGCGTGGGCTCTGTTCTTTAGAAAGAGATATGGAGCAGCGGGATTTTTAGCCACAGAAGTTGAAGAAGAGGTTACGAGCTCAGGCTCTGCTTGGGTGATACAGTGAGACCTGTCTCAAGGGGGGAAAAAAACCCAAAAAACTAAAGCATGATAAATAAATAAAATTGCTGAACTGTGGAGCTCAATGATCTCAAGGATCATGGTAACTCAAGTCTGATTTATATCCTGCCCAGAGTTGTTAATCTGTTATATTCCTTCTACCTTTTCTAGTTGTTTGGATCAATAGACATTAGTCTGATATAAGCTCCCATGTTGTGATTAGAAGCAAGAATCCATAGTATTCTTATTCGTACAATGACCCTTGAAAGACATGTCACTCCTGCCCTCATCAGCTTGGCCAATGACTCCCTCAAAAAGTGTCTACTCATCTGTCAGCCTTCCACCCACTCTTGCTCCCGGACCCAGAATCTGGATGTTCAGAGGAAAAGTGAGGACAAAGTTCTCACCTGTGGCCATGTGACCAAGATATGGGAGATGTATTTAGAGTTTGCATCCTGTGAGGCTGCAGAAACCATTCTTAACGCTGCACAGGAATACCCTCCTCCAACATACTCACTACCGACTTCACCCCTCTGTCTGGCCATCATGGTTAATCTCAGTGACCTCCACCCCATCCCACTTCCTGTCTTATCAGCTGCCTGGGGCTTAGAGCATCTCTTCTCCCTTGTTGCATGGTTCCATACAACTGTCATAGTAAAGACCTTGAAGTCCCCTGCTTCTCGCCTTTCCTGAGTGCAGCAACTCCAAATCTCTGCCGTAGGTACGCACTTCCGGTAAAGGAATCCGATGCCCCGTCTCCCTGTCGCCACGTGACAAGTGCTGGTTCTTCAGAGAGCGTTCAAGTACCAAAGGTGGCCGGCTCTGCTGCTCCTCATCCACTGCATCCCTCCAAATGGACTACTGCCCCTTTTCTTAGCGCAACCTTGACTTTTATCTTCGATGTGCCCCCCTATATCCCTGCCTCCCACACCTCCTAATTTTCCTTTGGCCTCTTATTTTCAGAAATCCTACCCTCAGCTCAGCTAAACGTGTGGAGATTTCCTTTTCCATGCCGTGAAGCCACTGTGACTCTGTTCATAAACTCCTATGGGAACACAAGATTCTACCCCATACATAGGCAGCAAAGTGGCTCAGCTGGTGAAAGCAATTGGCTCAAAGCCGATGAGTTTGAGCCTCAGAGCCCATGTAAGGGTGGAAGGAGAGAAATTTGTCCTGGCTGTCATCCGACTTCCATAATTGACTGGGGCATGTGGACCCGCTCTTCCTTACACAATAATGAAGTAAAACACTTAAAAATGAGTGCTGTCTTATGGGCTGAGGACTTGTCACCATGTGACACACCACGCACTCTCAGTTTACAGTCATACATGGTGAGTTTTCAGTGAACTCAGCTGACGGAATGTGTGGAGAAGCCACAGGGGTGTGTCTGTGTATCCCACATTTCTGTAGTTTTGGCATCACTGCCTATCATCGGAAGGGCCCTAGAGTTCAGAAAGTTGGACATCTGACCTGGGATGAATTCAGAATTTTGCTTGGGAAAGAATTTATTCCTCAGAGTTAGTATAAATGTGAAGAGAATAAAGTCGCTCAAGCTACTGCCCACCACCACGATGAGATAAATAATTCTAGATAGTTCTTTAGTGAGTTTTCAGGAGCCCTGGTTGATATTGCCCATGGGTTACTAATGACTGCCCCTTGTTTCCTAGGACGACCTGTGAGGAGATGAGCGGGTCCGGCTGCACCTGCCTACACTCAGGGGGGTTGTGCAAACCGCCAGCACACCCTTTCCATGCACAGCCGCACATGCCTCCTGCTGTCCTGCCCCACGTGAATACATCTGTCTTTTGTCACCCCCCAGGCTGTCATTTCCAGACTCTGCTCTAATTATTTTAAGCCCCACAAAGCCCTCTTCAACAAAACAGCCTAGCAATTAATTTTCCCTTATCTGAGAGGAGGTCATGATAGATCCTTTAGCAAAGAGGCTCTGGGTGAGGGGAGAGGACGGGATTTCAGGAGTCTGTTGTCATGGCTAATCCTTCTTCCCAACGGTAACTGGTTTTCTTGCCTGCAAACAGGTATTTTCTTGGAGTGTAAAGACATTTGAGTCCAGCGTCCCTCAGGCAGAGTAACAATGGTGGTGATTATTCAGCCACACTTGGGTGTAAAGTTCTTCTCACAGCATCTGTATGCAGGCAGGCCCAGAATGCAAATGATATGATTGCTTTCATTAAATCATCCTTTTATGACTGTATAATTTCAGTAATTAAAACCTTTACTAATATATTCTACCAAGCAAGCAGAATGTTACACTAATGTATGGCCCTTATTAATTTTGAAAAACAGGGGTGAAATTTGAATAACCTACCTCTGTACACTTAAGAGCTCTGAAAAGAAAAGCAGGGGAAAGAAACAACAAAAGAAGCCTAATACAATTCTGATTAACTCAAGCTAATTAGCATTCACTGTTGCTTATTCCCTCTTCTGCACCTGAAAAGTCACTGAGCGCCTAGTATATTAGTATCAGACCTAGCATTCCTAGTACATATTTCAAACCCTAACATTTGCTGGATTCCTATCAGGTTTGTCACACACACACACACACACACAAGAGAGAGAGAGAGAGAGAGAGAGAGAGAGAGAGAGAGAGAGAGAGAAGAATCTAGAAGGCACCTGTAGTTTTTTAATCATTATAATTGCAGAGATATCTAAACATTAGCCAGCTCTCCCATAGGTCAAAGGGCCTAGTCAGGATCCAGGTCAGTTCCCCTACTCAGGTCAACAGCTGTGTCTATCTGTCCCCAGAGAGTCTAGAACTCCTCACTTCTCAGTAAAACCTAGCTGTTGCCTACGATTCTTTAACCCACCTGTCAAGCGTATGTGTCCCCACCCAAAGGGTCCTACAGGCTGAATCACTGGAAACTCAAATTTAGAATACAACGGTTTCAATTAGATCTGAAAGTGAGCCTGGTGCACTCTCTCATCTTCCACACAGTCAGAAGAGGCTAGAGGTTCCCACTTTATAGTGACAGCTTCAAACAGCATGCTGGGATATATAGCGACTGAATGCCATTTAAGTCTTAGCTAAAAAAAAAATAGCTCCTGTGTGTGCAACACATGCCCCAGCACTCCAATTGGTAGGAGAAACTTCCCCCAGGAAGAACTAAAAACCCACCTGAAGACCTCCATAAAATAAAAAGAAGATGGTCCTATGCTTCCATCAAACTGGTAATCAATGAGGATTTGTTTATATAATTTTGATATATGTTTTCTTTTACTGATGTGTGCTGGAATTTAATACCCATCAAATTTAACATCAGCTTTCTTTAACAGCTATTTCTGAACTTTTAACAGGTGTCAACCCATGCTGAACTGGGGATCCAGAGCCATCGATTCCTCCTTGTTGAACAAAATAATGTTTATTCATCTGTGTTTGCAAGACCTGGCTCCAAAACTCTGTCCCAGTACCACTTTCCAATGTTGTCCTGGGGTCTAATTGCTGATACACATGCCAAGCTCAGCTCATGCCAACACCATGCCCTCCTACTGGCAAGTCTTGCCCCTGGACTCTGCATCTCTAACAACTCCCCTCCTTAAGGATCAGCACCTACACTATCTCCTTAACATCTTATCCACATACGTCGAATCCATATAAGAAGCTTCTGTGTTGAGTATCTGTGCCTGGAAGATACTTGCAGTACTTGACAATGAAAATTGTCTTAAGTGAGTGTTGATTCAGACTATGATAAAGCTGACCCCAGTTGGTTTGGGATTTGCTCTGCTCAACCTTTGTGCATCACTGTGACCCTGAGAAGAAGCCATTTCAAGCACCCAGGGAACAGGACACAAATGATGCCAGTAGATTGCAAAGTTAAGTGAGGGTTCTTGGGAGAGATGAGGAATTTATAAACTTGATGAAAATGATGTCAGGTTTCATGCACAGTCATTGGCCACCCAATACCTAAAGAAGAGAATAAATTCCAAGGGGATTTTGTCCATCAACGACCTGGATGCCAACCAATTAGAAGAGGCACCTGAAAATTAAGAAAGTCCCCAAACTATGTGGGGAAAAGAAAGCTTTAGTGTGACAGACAAAAGTGAGGTAAAGAAGGAAATCCTAAAGCCGGGCAGTGGTGGCGCACGCCTTTAATCCCAGCACTTGGGAGGCAGAGGCAGGTGGATTTCTGAGTTCGAGGCCAGCCTGGTCTACAGAGTGAGTTCCAGGACAGCCCGGGCTACATAGAGAAACCCTGTCTCGAAAAACCAAAAAAAAAAAAAGAAGAAGAAGAAGAAGAAGAAGGAAATCCTACAGTTCTCTAGAGACTTTTTAAATGTGTGTGTCTGTGTCTATGTGTGTGTCTGTGCATGTGTGTCTCTCTGTGTGTGCATGTCTGTGTGTGTCTCTTGTGTGCATGTGTGTATGTCTGTGTGTGTATGTTTGTGTGTCTCCTGTGTGTGTCTGTATATGTTTGTGTATCTCTCTGTGTGTGTCTGTGTATGTCTGTGTGTGTCTGTGTGTGTCTCTGTATCTATATGTGTATGTCTGTGTCTCTGTGTGTGTCTCTTGTGTGTGTCCGTGTGTTTGTCTATGCGTGCATGTGTGTCTCTTGTGTGTCTCTTGTATATGTCTATGTGTGTGCATCTGTGTGTGTCTCTGTATATGTGTATCTGTGTGTGTATGTGTGGGTGTCTGTGTGAGTTTATGTGCATCACATCTGTGCAAGTGTCTACAGAAGGCAGAGTGCAACAGATCCCCAGGAACCTGTATCCTCTACAAGAGCAATAAGCAGTCTAAACTGCTGAGCCACCTCCCTGAAACCTACAGGTTCATCTGACAATTATGAGGGAGAGGGAATAGAAGGTCACCTCTCAATCAACCCCAAACTCAGTGTTCATTCTAAAAATTAGAGAAAAGTTTTAATGTAGTTCTAACTAGATTAAGTCAAAGTTAAATTAATTTGATTCACAATTTTTACCATGATTTTTTTCAAGACCAATTCCAAACTGCACCGTTCCACCCTATTGGCTAGTAAATGCTCCCCTTCCAATTGGGTTTTTTCTTAGAACCAATCATCCTGCTGTAACTAGGATGTCATGGGTCACTATTCTGGAGACATCTTTCCTCTCTAAACGATTGTAGCTTTTAATCTGCACTTTTTACCTTCCAGATTATGTCCTGTCTATTTATGAACTAGGATTGTCTCCTCACTATACTGAGAAAAACCTACATTTAAGTTATTGGAGGTTGAAGAGGTCTTGGGATCAGGCTGCCTACCATAAAGTCTTAGCCCCGTCTCTTTTAAGCTGTGTGACCTTGGATGAGTGTTGTCAACTTGGCCCAACCTAGAATCACCTGGAAAAGAGTCTCTGTGAATGATTTTCTGCCTTGGGCTGGTCTATGGGCATGTCTGTGGAGAACATATTTATAAAATGCCTACGAGGAAGCAAATAATCTGTTAGTAAAATTCATTCAAGTGGAGAGACTCCCACCTCTATGGGTGGTACCCTAGTAGTTCTCCTGGACTCACTGGCTCCACCCCTAAGGTATTCACACCTATCTTACCTGAAGATGACGGTCAGCCATTCTGGAGGTGAGTGTCCCACCTGCTCCTTCCTCCACATGATTGTGCCTAGCCCTTTTACATGTCTCCATGTGCATGATATCCTATGGAATCACTTGTTCTGGTTCCTCCTGGGCACCATTCTTTCAAAGAAGAGCCATTGATGTTGCTCATATTATACTGTCAAAAGATAAGATACCCCTAGCAATCAATATCTATCTATTGTTATATCTTTATTTAATATTGTTAATTTTTATGTTACTCTAGTTAAATAGTCTAGATAACATAATCTATGTTAATCTAATATGTTCTATCTCTATATGATATATTAGATATTATCTGTTGTTAATGTGGAAAGATTGGACATCTCCCAGTTAGGGTTTGAGACCTCCTTGTCTTAGGGGAGGATAATATCCTCCCCTAATGAAACAAATACTTTTCATCCAGTTTCCAGGAGCCAGCAAGACTGAGGGGAGGAGCTTGGTGGCGGCACAAAGGCAATCCTTTCAGAATGAAGTCACAAAAATAGATAGCCCTGGCCTGCTCACCCACAGAATAATATGACTAGATAATAGCAAACCTGTCGCCAGAGCTCCATGGGTAGATCACATTCACAAATTACCTTGACTTTCTCAGAGGGGAATAATGAACGAAGGCAATGCGATCACATCAAGCCAAGGACCACTGGAACTGGGGCTCAAAGGCCTGGTTGGGCACCCACTCCTAACTTCATACTTGACAATGTCTTTTTATTAGTTTCTACTCACTACCCCACCTCTTCTGCATCTCTTTCTTCCTGTGCATTGGCATCTCTGCCCCCAGGCCCTGCCTGGGAACACAGTTTTCCTCTGTCCAATCTCTATTCTGGCTGTCCCCACAGATATCTCACAAGGGACTACCTGACCAACAGAATTCTCCCTTCTCAGGAATCACCCCCCAGGAGTGTGATTTTGCCACTGACCAAGATGATTGTCCCAAGGGTGGGTGCCCTTCCTAAGCTGAGCCAATGAGTCAACTTCTCCAACATAACTTACAAAATGAAGGGCCCCAGCAATTGGGTTAGAATCAGACATGTAATAGCCCCAAAGCCCCATCACACAATGTTAGATGCTGTTCCATTCCTTCTGTATCATGTATCACCTGGAGTCATTGTGACCACTCCCTGATTGAGTGACCAGGGTTATACACCACTGGCTGCAACAAAAACACTCTGCTATTTTTTCTACATTCCCATTTCAGACTACCTAGTGAGAACCTGGTTGGGTTTTACAAGCCTGTGGACTGCATATTCCTGGGGCAGTGTCCACAAGCAGGGCCAGGATGAAGGCTGCTTTCAACCTTGGCTACAACTGCTTACCTGAGGGAGCATACATCTCAGTACTAAGAAATGAAAGCACCTTTCCAGGTACCTGGGAGGGCAGAGTTTCCTACTGTGAGCTCTTCAGAGCAACCCACATGGATCAGAGAAGTAAAGAATCTTCTCTGCCTACAGCAAAGGGCCTATAAGGGGAGAAGACACTAGGCAGCCTCAAGTAGGTCTTACACAGTGTCCCTGAGACTGAAGGAAATGTCATGACAGTTCAATCTGCTCACACTCAGCAGTGCAAGCCTTCTACCCACAGATTCTGGGTACATGTGGGCCTCAGTGACGTAGTTTAAGGTAAAGGATAGTTGTGCTGTGCAGACTATTATGTTTCTAAGAAGCAATGAATGGGTTGTTCAGATATCTGTCCAAAACTGTGAACCTAATTAGTTTTAATATCCTCTTTGCAGCAAAAACTGACATGAAAGCACAGACACTGGAGGGAAACACATCTGGCTAATTAGCCTAGGAAGATGGCATTCCACACTTCTGCCCCAGCTTCTAGACCCCTTCAGTAGGTAGCCAGAGACTCAGCCTCCTAGAGACAATACTCTGGCTTTGATAAGGAGAATGAGATGCCTGGAGCCATGACTAGTCCCTAGGACTCCAGAGGGTGTGGGCTGAGCTGACACTATCACAGGTCAGGGACACTATCACAGGTCAGGGACACTATCACAGTCAGGGACACTATCACAGTCAGGGACACTATCACAGAAAATGGACACTATCACAGAAAAGGGACACTATCACAGGTCAGGGAGCTAGGGGTGGATGGGCCACGGAGAAGCATCTAGTACAGCTGCCTTGCTAATGTGATTTTAACCTATCCATACATCTATCTTCATCATCATCTTCACCTTTGTGTTCTATCTAAGTCTGTCTTCTATTTATCTATGACCTATCCTGCTATCATCTATCTATCCTTATTATGGTATACACACACACACACACACACACACACACACACACAACACACCACTTTGGAAGCAGTGGAAAGGTACTAAGGATCTAACACAGGGCCTGTGCAAGCTAAGCAAACCTTTTCCACTAAGTTGCAATCTCAGGTTTACCCTTTGAACCCTTTTTAAATATGTAGGTCTGTTGTGGGAGATATTTAAAATGGCAGCACTCAATCTGGCTTTTCTTAATCAGCCGCCATGTTTCCGACTAGCCTAGGCCTGCAGCCATGAGCAGAGACGGCTTACCGCCTCTACTCAGCTCAGGCTGTCTGCTCAGGTAGTCAGAGACACTGGCCCTGCCACCCACAAGACGCCAGCATGGGAGATGGCTCTGCCACTCTTCCACACTGTTTCTACAAGGTTGGGCTATGCCCAGACCATCCCGCCATCCATACTGTATCCGATATGAATGAGACTCTAATGCTTAATGATTAACCAAAGGCTTTATGAGTTTGGTAATGCTCAATATCAAGATGCCCACACAATCAGAGGTGTAACCCAATACCCAACCTAAGTATATCAACTATCTTTGACTGTATATCTACTTCCATGTTCTCCTCTCTCTCTCCTCTCTTTCCCTCCTAACTCCTCCTCTTCCTTCTCCTCTTCCTCTCCTTACTCCTCTCACTTAAGATCCTCCCAACTTGTGGGAAAAATATTCCACTACATAGGTCAATGGCATTAAGGACATTTACAGTGCTCTACAGCTATCCCCAACAATATCTCCAGGGGCCTTCACCACCCCAAATTGACACCTAGTAATAGTAAATAAATTCCATCACCTACTCCCCAAACTCCAGCCCCTTGATCACCCCGTCCCTCCAGTCACCTTTCTACTTCCTAACTCTATAAAATTGCCTGGTTTCACATGGGTAAAGCCACACAATGTTTGCCCTTTTGTGACTGACATGTTTTAGAATAATGCCTCTGAAGTTCTAAGCGATAGGGCGTCTCATTATCATTTCTGTCCCTCCTGGGGGACTTTGTTTATTCGTCCACCTACAGATGAGCATTCTGATTGCATCTGTCTTCTGTCATTGTAATGATACTGCTAGTAGGACTGGAAAGAAGGCTCAGGTATTAAGAGTACTCTGTCCTCTTCCAGAGGACCCGACTTCAATTCTCCAGCACACAAGACCCGAGTTTGGTTCCCAGTAAATGTATCAAGCAGCTCACAACTACCTATACCTTCAGCTCCAACACCTCCAGCCTTGGTGGGTGCCTGTTCTCACCTGAACATACCCCACCCCTCAGACACAGGCCTATATGCATATTTAACTTAAAAAGTTAAAATTAAAACCGCTGCTAGCACAGGGTTTGCAAGTTTATCGTTTTTTTTAACTGTAGTGTTTTTATTTTGAAGTGTGTGAATTATGATCATTGTTGGAAACTTTAAAAATCAAGATGTATTAGAAAGCAAATCAAAACAATCCTTAACTCCTCTCTCCGAGAGTTACAAGTATTCACTATGAATATTCAGTAATTATTCTTTGAAACATTCTCTTTCCAATTTCTTTTTTCTTCTTGAATCTATACGGATGTACCTGTATTTTAAACAAGCTGGAGCTGATTGAACTAAGGGGCAGGTTCCACAAAATCACACTGTGCAACAGGTCTCACGTGAGAAGTTTATTAAAAGGGAGGGGGACGGAGAAGTGAAGAAGAGATGGGGGAGGAGAGACATGACCTTTTATCAGAGCGTGGATCATGTGTAGCAGGACATGCGACGGGGACAACAATGTGTCAGCTCTAGGCAGCTAGTGATGACTGTGTCTTGTTGTCTCTGGTCCCTCAGGAGATGGCTAAGATGCCTGATTGCTGACGTTGTCGCAGGGTCCCTTTCAGGTTTCCATGGAGGTGCCTGATTGCTAACAGGAGCTACATTCTGTGTTAGCTTATATAATATTTTGTAAACTTACTTTATCATGTGTAACTTCTGTGACTCCCTGTCTTTCTCTCAGATAGATGATAGATAGATGATAGATAGATAGATAGATAGATAGATAGATAGATAGATAGATAGATAAAGAGATAAAGTAACTTGGCCAAATGTCTACAGGCAACATTTGATCCTTGGCAAAGTAGCCCTGTCTCCCCATCTCCCATGAGTCTCACTGAGTCCCTTCAAAATTCTACAGCATCTTGGGTTCATCTGATCTCAGCCTCCAGCAGTGCTGAGGAGAGGGCTCACGCTGGCTGCCCATCTAACAGGGACAACACATGCCTCACTCATGACTCACTCATTCCTGGGTGCTGTACTCATAGAAGGACAGGATAAGTGAGCTTTGGTACGTTGTTGGTTTTTGTTGTTTTCTTAAATGTCAGGCATATGTATGGTGTTGTGGTACGCACACTCAGGAAGTAATTGCTAAAAGAAGAAAGAAGAAAGACAGGAAGTGGGGAAGGGAGGACAGAAGATCTGGAAATCGGGCATGTAATTCCACAGCTCCCTAGTTTTGTCTGATCTCCTATAGTTCACCCCATTTTCCCCAAGCTTGAGTAAACTGGCCTTCTTCCCAATGGTGCACCAGGCTAAGGAAGCAAAGGAATGAGCTGCCCTGCCAAGTGTACCACCACACCCCAAGCTCTGTCTTCATTGAGCCATGGGTGAGTGCTGGGTAATTTATGTGGCTCTGTAGCTTTGTCATTTAGAGTATTGTGATGAACTCAGGTGCTAATGCACTGAAGGTGATGTCCGAATGCAGGGTGATGTTCCCACCTGGAGATATTATGAGGTAAAATCACGACTGTGGAAGGAAATTGGTAAAAATTGGTCTGAATATGAGCATCACTGGGAAAGGAGACCAGTGCTAAGGCGAGGCCTGTGGCCAGCTTAGAGTTACAGCTGATCTATGGCTTACACCCCCAGCTTCCAAACAAATGTAGGGGCAGCTGACCTAGCCAATATAGCCTCTGTCATTGCCCTGAGAGTATCCCAGTCATCAAGTCAATGGACTCTCAAGTAAATTATAAATCTATTGGAGGCAAATGGCAAACACCCGTTCCTTCCAGCTTTGTGATCTCAATGCATATGGCCACCGTGATGAGGCACAATCTATGATCCCTTGGAAATCTGCTAAACCAGTAAGGCATGGTAAACATATTCATTCACTTAGCAAGTATACACACAATGTCTTGAGCCCCAAACTGAATATGACTTCCCCACAGGAAGGTGAAGGGGCTCTAGCCAGCTGAAGCATGGCAAACATGGCTCTGGCAGGCCCTTCTCCCCCATCCCCTTTGCCTTGCTAAAAACATTAGATTGCATTCCTAAAGCTAGCCACCAAGGTCTATTTCTTTATTTGGCTACTTTCTCCTCCTGAAGCTGGCTACTATGGTCCAGCTATTAAAGTACTGAAGACCAGCAATCAGACACCTGCTTTTGCTTACCTAATTAAATGCCAATTAAAATTAAACACTCATCATAACATGGGGGAAGGTCTTTTGTCTCTGTGGGCCAAATACCCCTTTACCCGTCCCTTGTTCCCTTCCCCTTCTCCTTTGTCCTGTGTCTCCTGTCTTTGCCTCTTATTCCCTGCCCTTTGTCCCTCTGTGCCAAATGAATCTCCTTTGTGCTGAGAACTAGGTCTTGGGGCATCTTGTGCCAATGTTCACACTTTCAGAAGGTGCAAAATGTTGCACACATTCAGAGGATAAGGAACAGATCAGATCAGAAGAGAGAATTTATGGCCCTTTAAGGAGAAGGTATCATTTCAGTATGATCTTAGAAGATGGATAGGATGTCATTTGGTGATTGTGTGGCTGGGAGTCAAAAGAAGGTGATGACTCTAAGTAGGATGATCCAGAGATGAAAGACAGGCAACCTGGGGCCAGAGAATGAACTGGAACGCCTGTCTATGGAAACAATGGGGCAGAGAGTTTGAAGCTGAGAGCCAGCATTGCCTTCAGTTGTTTACCACATGGTAAGTCCAGCAGGCTCCAATGCTGTTCCAAAGCCATGGTCACATAGATGGTTCTGTTTAAAAGTCCGTGGGTCACAGAACAGAGCTGTGTGAATATGAGAAAGTGTTGGACCTAAAGATTCAAAACCAGGGGACACACTCCCCAGAAACACTCACAGGAGGGATTCGATGCAATCACATGAGGTTTATTGATAAAATGATAATAACCAGTGCACTGGGGTTCCCTTGCATGCAGGCAAGAAGAACCCGAACTAAAGCTAAGGGCAGTTTATATACCACTTTCACAGAATTTACAAGGACAGTTAATTACTTTTTAAACAATAACCATAGAGATTTCAAACAACCGTTCCAGGCCTGATTTCTAAGTAACTCAAATTTGTCCTTATCTTTACAACAAAGAGGTCAGCTTAAGTGGCTTCTGTTTACCCAGGTGTACTGTGTTAAGGGCTCATCTCCTGATAAACTCTTATCTTGGGCCTTTCTTCCTGGAATGTTGTTTGGAATGTGCTCCTCCGGGATGTGCTCAGGGGCAGCCAAAACTCAACTTAAGGATCTTTTAATTTTAAGTTCAAGCTGAGACCTGAAATTCTACATTCTTACAAAAGCATTCATGAAGAAGGACAGAATTAAGAGGGAGACAAAGGAAGACGTGCAGCAAGAGTAAACAAAATGTCTACACGCACACATATCATACATGTGCATGTGCACACACACATACGTGCACACAAGTAAGCATGCAAGCAAAAGCACACACACATGAAATCACCACCCACATGCACCATGTATGCACATACATATGCACAGACAAATACAATGCACATATACATGCATACACACATGTGAAATCATTACACACACACACAAACACATGCACACATGCATGTGAAATCATCAAAGAACACCAGACAACTATGAGAGAGACAAAGTGAAGTGAACTTCATCTCCACATGAATGCAGTCTTCCACATCCAGGCCCAGCAGAGTTTTTCTCTCCCTTTCCTTCGGACCCCTACCATAAATAAACTGGCAAGTGCAGTCTCCACATTCTTATCAGAGTGCCAAGAGTGGCCCCCTACAATGAGCACTGCTTAACAGAACCTGGACTTTGTAGCAGCAATGTATGCTACAATGGACTTTATACACCCCATACAATTCCAAATTAAAAGTGTTTTGAAGTCACATTGGTTACCGGTACTGCATTCCCTTAAGGACAAAGCTATAATTACTAGCCCTTTCAGAGACCCATTTAATCTATAATACTGAAATATAGTTTAATATTGACTTAGTATTATGAGTATTGACTCCTGGAATGAGTGAAGAAACAAAAGAAAAGGAGAAAGGGGAAAGGATGGGAGGCCATTTCTGTACCTGTATCCCTAACAGTGGTACCTTGTGTCTCTCAGGCTCTCACAGTGACCTTGAACCTAGTTTGCACTCAGCTTCTTCGAATTCTCAATTCCCACCTCTGTTCAACCTACTTCAGTAAGTCTCATCTCATGGGCCTCCTAGCCTCGATGCTGCTGTTGTGTAACAGTTTCCTTGAGATTGAAACCTCCCATCCTACAGGAAGCTCCTTAAGCAGGAAGGTAAACAACTCAAAATAGCTTCAGGAAGTTCCTGAAACTGACCATATTCAATAGGCCCCTCCCTGCCATATCTGAGAATTCTTGTCAGATGGAAAGAAACTGGGCCAGGAAGAAAACTTTGGGAGGAGTCAAGCTTCGGAGAAGGCTTGAGACCAGACTATCTGCCAAGAAGAAGCAAAAACAAGCTGAGCTACCTGGAAGAGGTTTAGACCAACTGAGTCACTTGGAAATGACACTCCCTAACTTGTTGAGCTGGCTGCAGGTTGTACACTGCATTCCAGGTTCCTAGCTTTGTAAGCTGTCACCCATGCTGGGGTGGGCTTTGGTGATAACAGCTGCCTTTGAGTTGTTTCTGCTCCTGTAAGAAACCTAGTGAAGCTCACTGGCTCACCAAGTTGGACTTTGGTGGTATCCGGACTTCAGTCTATGTTGAGCTCCCTCACTGGTAGACAGGTGTATTCTGTCTCCCCAGGAAAAGTTTTATCATACAACATTCTGTCAATATCTCTAGTGGCCACCAGCCCAGTCCATCAGTCAAGTTCCTGTATTCTTCCCTGGTCTGTGTGGCACTTCTCATGGTTGACTACTCCTTCTGGAAGCAATGTCTGTCCTGGTCTTTGTTGAGGGCTGTGCTCGCAGCTGTGAATCTCTGTTCTTCTCTGTGTTCCCCCTTTGCCATGTGACTTTGCAGTGCCTCTCACCAAAAGGAGGAGTCTGTTTTCTGGCACTTGCTTTAGTTTTTGCTTTGTGACTTACTTTGGTCTACTGTGATGTGACCAAGGCTTATGAAGTGCTATGTGACTTTGATATCTTGTATACTTGCTAGCACCAAAAGACAATCCAACTGGTTTGATAGACATGTGCAGTGGGTCGGGACTGCTCTAGTTGAGGCAAATCAATTCTTTTTATTATATATTCCAGACATTTGTGGACTATTTGTTACTAACCTACAGCTCACAATTACAAAAATCCAGGAACCATGCCTAGGATGGTTTGTGTTGCTATGATAAGCATCATCACCAAATGCAGTTTGGTGAGGAAAGGGTTTATTTGACTTATAGTTCTGTGTCACAGTCCTGAGGGAACACAGGGAAGGACTCTGTAGTCAAGAACTGAAGCAGAAGCCATGGAGTAATTCTACTTACATGCCAGCGCTTTTGGGGTTTGCTTAGCTACCTTTCTTAGGCAACCCAGACCCACCTGCCTCGGGATGAGACCACCCACAGTGGGCTAGACCTCCCAGATCAACCATTAATCAAGAAAATGCCCCACAGACATGCCCACAGGCCAATCTGATGGAGACAATTCTATCATATTAATATTTAATCTCTATTGGGTTTCTGTCCCACCTTTGGTCATTTAGTTCCCAGATAAAAGACACATAACTTTAATATTTATACTAAACCTTTAATGTAATAGTTCTGGACAGATATCTACCCTCTAAGCTATTAGAATCTACTTCCCCATCAATAACCTGGAGTCATAACTTGCCATGTTCCATCTGAGCTGCTCTTAACTCCAAGTGGCCAGACCTCATGGCCATGTTCTCATGACTCACCTACCCTTTGGTGTCTTCTCCTCTCTCTACCTCTTCTCCCTTTCAGTCTCTCCTCACACCCCAAACCTAGAAACCAAAACCCACCTACCTCTCTTCTGTCCAGATATAGGCTGTCAGCATCTTTATTCAATCAATAGTTTTAAATTAAGGAGCAAGGTTACATACCATTACTTTGTGTACATTGTTTGGTTCTTAAGAGAGCCGAAAAATAAAACCTAAGTGCAGAGCCAGGTGCAATTAGTTGCTCAATAAGTGTGTTTTGATGCTGACAAATGGCAGTGCTTCTGGAGAGGGCTCCGGCGCACCTCCCCATGCCTAGAGCATGCTTGGCGCTTCACACTTAACTCTCTTTGCAGCAAGTCCCATCCTCCACACAAGAGGCACCCTTGCAGCTGGGGCTTCTGGGTCTTTCCATCTTTGGACACTGCCTTCCACACCTATTGAGGTGCTGGCTCCTAGCAGTGCTCACTGAGTATTTGTTTCTGACTTGTCTCGCAGAACTGTCTCAGATCTGCCAGCTGCTCAATAATGACACAGAGACTTATATTATTTATGAATGCTTAGGCCTTATAGCTTAGGCTTGCTCCTAACCAGCTTAATAACCTAGTTATACTAACCCAGCTTGGCCATGTGGCCTGTTACCTCTAATTCAGTTCCCATACATCTGACTTCCTCCGCATCTGGCTAGCAAATCCCATGTCCCTCACTTCTTCCCATACTTTCTATCTCTGCCTTGAAGTCCCGCCTTTCCTCTCCCCTCAGTCATAGGCTGTCAGCTCTTTATTAAACCAATCAGAAGATGAGGGATGTGAGTGTTTATAAAATATGATGCAAGTGCTGAACAACTGGAATAACAATACCAGAGTCTGGCCTGTACTCAGCTCTCCGCTAGTACAGAAATCAACATTTGAATAATACAAAAGCAACCTTTACACAGTGCACAAAAAGATTATCCCAACAGACATTCACCCTTACATCTCCTTCTCCTCAGTGGACCTCAGGTTTACACAGCACCTAAAAGTTGACAAGGCCCTGTGGTGATGCATACCTGTGATCCTGGCACTCAGGGCAAAGGCAAGAGCTTTGCCACAGGTTAGAGTCCAACTTGGTCTACATAGTGAGTTCTGGGCTAGACCCTATCTCAAACAAACAAACTAACTAACTAACTAGCTAGCTAGCTAACTAACTAACTAGCTAACTAACTAAACGGCATCTATTTTTAAGGAGTATGGGTGGAGGGCTTGGCTCTCACTGTTCCCCATACCCAGGTGCACCTGACATATCTTGAGCAAAAGATAGCCCTCAGCTGGCTGTCTCTGAACCCTCATTTCCCCATGGTTTGCCCTGTTTATCCTCACCCCTTAACAGGCGAGTCTTCACACTCAGAACCATAGGGTCTCTAGGGTTAGGCTCCTGGCAACAGGTATTTTCTTTCTTTTTCACCTTTAAACAAGCTCAAATAGCCTTCAACATAAGGTGAAGGTTCAACAATCACATGCTGTGAATAAATGAGGAAGTATGTGCTGAAAGAACATACATCTTCAATAGAATGTAAAATCCTCTTCTAAGGGCAATGAGGGCCCACTGGAACTACAGGGTGGGGTTGCATCTCAGCAGCACGGGAGCCCCTCCCCTTCTCCCTACCAGCTGCTGCTGATCTCAGCAGCTGACATGCTAGAGAGAACTGGGACTTTTCGTTTGCATTTCACATATGATGGAGATTATTAATTATAGGGCTGTTGTTCTCCATTACTGTCTTTGGGAAAGGGTTGTCAGCCCCCCTCCCCCCTCCCCCGCTCCTCCCACCACCCCCCGCTCCCCCTCCCCCCATGCTCAAGGAAAGTGTAGTTATTCATTATGACTGTGCCCCTGTCACACCTGGCTTGATGCCTCTGCAGATACCTTTGTTGTGCTTCTGCAGGCAGCTGCACAGCGTGTCTCCCACCCTGCAGGGTGTCCCCTAGTGTGGCCAACATCAAAGGCAAAACCCCAGAGCCTCTCAGGGGAGGGTCTTGCCAGATCTGCTTGAAGCAAAGCCTACAGCTGCCTGGGTGGGGGTTTAAGATTCTCACCAACCCTATGGATGGAAAAAAAAAAAAAAAAAAAGCCACAGATCTGTGTGGATTCCAGGCCCAGCCTTGGGGCTTTCTCCTCAGACCACCCTCCTATCCCAACCCATCACCAGGATCTGTCAGTGGCACCTCTGATGCTGCTCTCTTGTCCTCCAGCTATTCCTGTTTCCACCTGACTATGACTGCCTGTATCTCTCACCCTACCCTCCACATTCCTTTAATTCACTTACTCAGTGATTTTTATCAATGCACTGTGACGCCACAACAGGCCAGGGACTTGCATCAGTTACGTTTCTCGTTGCTATGACTAAAGGCCTGACAGAAAGCAGCATGGAAGAGGATTATTTTGACTTTCAACCCATTAGTGTGGGGGAGGGGAAGCTGACGCTCAGCTCTTTCTCTCTCTCAATTCATCCCAGGACCCAACCCATGGAATGATGCCACTCATGTTCAGGGTGGGTCTTCCCGGCTCAATTAACTCGTTCTGGAAACTTCCTCCCAGACACACCCAGAGCTTTGTCTCCTAGGCAGTTCTAGATCCTGCCAGGTTGACAATAGTAACTATCTTGGGGCCTGAGCCACCAACATTTACTGTCTCTGTTCTGGAGGCCGAAGTCTGCCCCTGTGGGTGAATGCCTGCCTCCAGATTTCTTCTGTCTAGTCACCAGCAGGGTTTGACTTTTTCTGTTATAACAAAATGTCTGAAAGAAACCATTTTGATAGAGAAAAGACTAAGTTTGGCTCACAATTTCTGTGGTTTCAGTCTCTAGCCTGGTGGCTTCATCACATCAGACCTATGATGAGGCAGAACATCGTGGTAGTGGGAGTGTGGGTATGAGGAGGCTTCTCATCTTCCAGAGGATGTTAGACAGACAGACAGACAGACAACCCTTGAATGACACACTCCAGGGCATCTCTTTGCTCCCACCAATTATGCTGTCTCTGTGGTTCTCAACCGCCTGAAAGTTTATTCAGATTTTGATAAAGACAGAATCTTCATGATCCAATCTCTTCCTTGAAGACTCACCTCTGAATATTTCTTCATCAGAGACTAAGTCTTCAATGCATGAGCCTTTGGGGACACTTCATATACAGACCGTGACACTACTCATTTAGGATTACGCCCATCCTTTCTATATTTAGCACCACTGAGTCTAAATACAGTCACATCCAGACACACTGGGGTTGGGACTTCAGTTTATAACTATTGAACGGCCATGATTCCGATCATAACAGCAGCTTCCACAGTAGCTCAAAGTCCAAATTCCATACGTGACCTTCAAGACTTTCCTTCATCTGACCCAGATCCATGTTTCCAAGGTGTTCCTTTCTTGATTCTTACTGCATGTGCTTTTGTGGTTCTTTTTCAAGTGGACGAAAGGGTCAGGAGGGAAGGAAACATTTACTGAATGTTCACCAAATGCCACACCCCACATCAGGCATTCCCTGTGCCCATCACCTTCTGTGGTCCCCACTATAACCTTCCAAGATATGCATCACATCCATTTCCAGATGAGAAAACTGAGCTCTGAGACTAACTCAGTTATCACTACCACGGCCAAGGGGAAGACTAAAGCTACACTGAGTCTGCGTGATTCTGGAACCATGGTTCAGGTAGCTTGTGTGGAAGGGATCCACTCTGGAGAAGTTTGGGTCAAAAAGGATACCTGGGGAAAAGGATACCCAAGGGAAATAGAAACTGGAAATCAGAATGAGCACAAAAACAGAAGTCAGTGTTGGGAATATCTGTTAGGGATTCCTCCTGGAAGGGACATGTTGTTGGAAGGTTGGGAGGATTCTAAGTGGAGGCTTCAGATGGCAGGGCAGGGAGAGGGTCCTGGACAGGTGACAGAGGCAGAAGACACAGTACATGGTTGGAGAAACTCTTGGACCTATGCAACCCCCTGGGGTGTGGAGATACCCAAGGCAACTGTGGGGTTGGAGATGAGTTTCTGGAGGCTTATCTTGACTGATGCATTGGTACAGGTCGGGGATGTTCTGAGCAAAGGATGGACACTTTCAGCAGAGCATAGGCTTCCAGAGAGCAAATCCCTCACCAATGTAGAGGGACAACAGAGTCACCGAGCAGGTATGATGAGGTCAGAATTGAGATTGTTGGAGGATTGTAAGTCTGTTCAATCTGGAGCACATGGGCTGCATGTGTCCCAGGACAGCTATGATAAATGCTACCTGTGATGGTGAGTGTGCCTGCCAACCGAATTGTGGTGGTTTGAATATGCTTGGCCCATGGGAAGTGGCACTATTAGGATGTGTGGCCTGTTGGAGGCGCTTTAGCCATGTTAGAGGAAAGGTGTCACTGTAGACAGGGGGCTTTGAAGTCTCATATATATGCTAAAGTCTGTCCAGTATGATCTAGACCCTCTTCCTGTCTTCACTGACAGCCAGGCTAGCATTGAATTGGTTCAGTGAGAGACCGTGTCTCAAAATTAATGTAGAGGGCAACTGAAGAAGAGACCCAAAACACTCTCCCCTGGCTGCCTGCGGATCAAGATATAGAACTCTTGGCTCCTCCAGCACCATTCTGCCTGCATGCTGCCATGCTTAGCACAATGATGATAATGGACTGAACCTCTGAAACTGTAAGTTAGCCACAATGAAATGTTTCCCTTTATAAGAGTTACCTTGGACATGGTGTCTTCTCACAGCAATGAAACCCTAAGACACAATTCTAGAATCACCTGGAAGATGGGCCTTCAGGCGTGTTTGTGAGGAATTGTCTTGATTGTGTTAATGAAGGCAAGGAGACTCATTGTGCCCACTGTGGGATCCTGGACTGTATAAAATGATAAAATGACTGAGACAGAATGATCCATGGAGCTCACTGACAGCCAGGCTAGCATGAGTTGGTTTAGTGAGAGATCCTGTCTCAAAATTAACATAGAGGGCAACTGAAGAAGAGACCCCAAACCAACCTTTGGCCTCTACATGCTGACATACATATGTGTGAAGACACACCTACAGTGTTTGCAGGCAACCCCAAGGTCAGCAGATATGCAGAAGCATTGGTATTTGGAGGTTCTTTATCTCTTCTTTGGGAAGAGCCTTGTTCTGTGATGACAGATACACCATCCACGGTATGGGAGCCAGCTGGCAGACAGCATCAGGCTAGAGAGCTTGGAGTGGGGCCAGGCTGTGCTGTCCTGCCTGCACATCTGGCTTGTGTGCCTTTGGACACATAACTTCACCACTCGAGCTGTCACGGGATAATCAGTGAGCCTGTCCCATGACGAGGCTGTGGAGAGAATGATTGGGGGAAAACCTGTGTAAAAGGCCTTTTATGAGGAAAAACCTTCACTAAGTATTAGTTAATGTTACAAGCTTTCAAATCAACCAGGAGTGGATAATCCCGCTGTACTCTATCAACCGTGACAAGGGAAACAAAGATTTGTCAGCTGGCTCCTGCCTTAAGTGCTTCACAGCTATGTAACTTTACAACTGTGAGCGCCAGGAGAGAAATAACCAAATGGTGTAGGACTAAGACAGATCAAAGCCCCATGGGGTTAAGAATTAGGAAAAGCACAAAGGTAGGTGTTCAGTTAGCCCTTGCATTGGGGAAACATGAAGCCTCTAGCTGACCTCACAGAACTCTGGTGATACCCTTGAGATGCCTCACAGGAATTCGACCCACTGCCAGAGTCATGGATGGAGCTTTGAAAGCTATCAATTCTCTCCATATTCATGCCAGAAACCAAGGTACTTCTCAGTTCCCTGCTGGGCAATCTGCAAACTTTATTTCATGTAAGCAGTCCCACAACCTTAGCAGTCTGGTCATTTATTATTATTCTCCAGGGGTTGGTGATCTGAAAAATGAAGAGGTAAATGCAGTGAATACATGAATAAAGGACAATGCCATTTTTCTCTTCCTTTCCATCATGCAAAGATGGCTTCCTTCTCTGAATTATCAAATTGGTTTCAGAAAGTCTCAGGAAAAAAATATATAGTTGGCTCTTAGTGATTTACAGCGAGAAATGTGTGTGTGTGCGTGTGTGTATGTGTGTGTGCATTAAATTATACTGCAGATGAAAGCAGTATGATTCCTGAGCCATTCAGTAAAAAATGAAAATAACTTTGTTATCTGGAACTTGTCTCCATGGTCATTGTCATCACGAGTTAGGACCTGTATTCCCTCAGAAATTAAAATAATGCCCCATGCACAACAATTTCTAGAGACACAGTCAACGATTTTCATAGCACCTGTTATTCTTCTGAACCTTAGTTGGCTCTTAGTGATTTACAGTGTGAAGATCTGGCCTAAATGTCCTACTTCACAGAGAAAGAGTCATAAAATGGAATGACAAACTTCCTTTAATGTCAAAGAGCCTCCAAGCCCTCAGTGCTTTTGTAGGAGCATTTCAACAGTCCCTTGAAGGATTTGTGGTTGCTGGTTTAAGACCCCCTGAGCAGACCATCTCTAGGGAACAGAACTGTTCGCAGATTTCTTTTCAGTTCATCTAAGCAGCAGTATCTGGGCTAATACATTTCAAAATCAAGTCTTAAGACAACATCGTTTAAATAAACACCCACTGCATTCTTGTGAAATACATGTTTTCATTTTCTGGAAATTGGTTCAAATTGACTCAGTTGTTGAATGAACTTTTCTGGGGGAGACATGAACAGAGTATATTCACTCCAGACAGAGTATCAAGGACAGCCCAAAGTAATGATTCCACCAAGAGTCTAACTTGGTGAGCCAATGAGTTTGTTGGCCTTACATGGGTGAGGTTTACTTACAGAAACATGAATAACCCCAAAATTACGGCATCCCTGAAAAGCTATAGCCCAGCATGGATGAGTTCCACATAGTTACACAGATGGAGGGTCTCCTTCAGTTATACACTCTACAGACTCCACCACTTCCCAAGATCACGAGACTGCATGCAGCTTGTGCAGAATTACATAGAGCCGAGAGGGAGGCAGTGGAGGAGTAGCTAGACTGTCAGTGAGGGTCTAACGAGGCCCTCACTTCTGAGGGAACATCCACAGCTTTGCTTTTGACAGTCTCTTGCACGTGGTTGCAGCTGCTCTGATGAGGACAATAAAACTCCTATCAGTGGCACCACAGGGGTGGGGGGTGGGGACTGACTGGCTACTGTATTTCCTTAGCAGCAGAAAACTGGAAAGATTATCCTTAATTCTGTCCTCGACGTGACACCGTGCCCTAGACTTGGGCTTCTGACCTTCTGTCCCAGGCAGCTCTCTGTGGAACCCCACCATCACCCCCCACCCCACCCCCCCCCAGTAATGGGCTACTCTGTTGTGCTCAGCTTTGTGCTTGAGATGCAAAGATGCTGAGACAGCTAAGCCCTCCTCACTTAGCTCCTCTGAGTGGTCAGCCAGCACAGAAGGAGAACAGGCTAAGGAAAGGAAAGAAATCTTTTTACTTGTTTGGCGTGCGTGCGTGCGTGCCTGCCTGCCTGCCTGCCTGCCTGCCTAAGTGCCCAGACATGCATTCCAAGGTACACCTGTGGAAGTGAATAGACAGAACCACTTTCAAGAGTTGGTTCTCTCCTCCTGTGGATCCTAGGAGTGGAACTCAAGTTGCAAGGCTCAACTGTTTCCACTTATCGTTTAAGACTCAAGGGAGAAGGGAATCCACCCATGCTAAAATCTCACACCCACAAAAGAGAGCAAGTTTTGAGTCTTCCCCCGACAAGATCATGTATTTCCACTGATTTACAGGGAATGCATACACATCTCCTCCCAAGTCCTCCCTCCAAATGCACACTGAAGAGCGAAGTTTAGGCACCCTGCGACCCTGCCTGGGTGTGTTTCACTGTATGTAGCTGCTTCAGGACAGTTGCCCCAGCACAGGTGTCTCCTCCTCCTTGGCAAGCTCTATGCTGCCTCAGAGATGCTTCTGGATGTTGCTCTTTGCTGAAACTCTGAGCAGGAAACAGAACCAGAGGCGGTGCTGAGGGGCCACCAGCAGGCAGAGGTGTGGTGGGCAACCATGTTCTGACCGTGGTCTTTCTTCACCCTGGGCCTTTTGGCATAAAGCTTTCACACTGGAGATGCTTGAGTTTGGAGGCTGCATTTTTGCTTCCTTAAAAGCAAAGCCCTGGAACATCTTTGAGGCGACTGGGTGGTTAAAGCGTGAGGGAAAGAGGCCCTCCTCTTCCCGTTGATCACCTGGCATCCCTGTTATTTAGGTGTCCATTGCATAACTGGCCTCAGAGGCACTCAGAGGAGGAAAGCTCTCACAGATTTGTCGTAGCTCTGGCATGTCAAGCATCCAGGTGCACCTGGAAGATTAGTTGAAATGAGAGGTTGGCAAATTATAGCCTGCAGGCCAATCCAGCCCTCCACGCGTCTCTCTGTGTGCTGTAAACTGCCATTTGCTTTTGTACTTTTAAGGGATTGGGAGACAGACAAGACTGTGCTAGGGTGACATCCATGAACACAGTCTAAAATATTTAGTCTACAGACCTTTCCACAGTGAGTGTCCCGGTCTCTGCTAGATAGTCTGCATAGATTAGACTTATAACAAGTTCTGCCTGATACAAGAAAAGATTAAAACCTGGAATCTCTGATGAAGGCCAAAGTTTGTCCCTGTTGTTGGATTTTATAAAAAGATAGAGAAGCTAGAGATATGTTTGGTGGAGTGCAGTATGGTGTGGGGGAAGGGGCGCCTCTGCGGGTCCATGATGAGGCACCCTACCCCCTGAGGGACCAGCCACAAATAGTATAGAATAGAGTTTATTCAGGGCATGGAGTCCGAGTTGAGAGAAAGGCAGAGGGGGAGAGGGAGAGGGAGAGGGAGAGGGAGAGGGAGAGGGAGAGGGAGAGGGAGAGGGAGAGGGAGAGGGAGGAGGGAGAGGGAGAGGGAGAGGGAGAGGGAGAGGGAGAGGGGAGAGGGAGGAGGAGAGGGAGGGAGAGGGAGAGGAGGGAGGGAGTGAGCTGGCTAGAGAGCCCTTAGAGAGAGGGGGGAGAGGAGAGTGGGGAGAGAAGAGGAGCAGGAGCAAGAGGAGAGAGCAAGAGGGCAACAGAGAGAGGAAGGGGCAAGCAGCCCCTTTTATAATGAATCAGGCATGCTTGGCTGTTGCCAGGTAACTGTGGGGCAGAGCCTAGACTAAATGCCAACACCTGTTGAGGGTGAAGCCACCACACAGGCTCAAGGTTTGCTCCCCCCCAGCCTCAAGCCGACTGCTTACCACAGTATGTTAAGGTCTTGAGGGTGGAAGTTTCCCCTGATGGAAGTGACCTGCTAATTGACAGTCGCTGTTCTGTCAGTTTGACTGGGTCTTGTGTTCAGGTCCTTAGTCACATATACTTAGACATTGTCACATCTCCCTCCTCTATGGTCTGAGTGTCCCTCAAGGCCACTGTATAGTTATTAAGAGAATGGGAAGTTACTCTGGGTACAGTGTTCAGACATGAAGCCTTTGTAGGAAAGTAGGGTTAGAGGACGTTCTGTTGGTATAGCTTGGGTCATGGTAGCTTTGTAAGAATAGGGAGAACCACCTGAGACAACACACACACACACAGTGTTCTCCTTGTCTCTTAACAGACAATGCTCTGCTTTCAGGACTCCGCCTGCAGAGAGACACCCCTTCCCCCCTTTACTTTGCACCTTTAGAACTGTGAATTAAATATTTTCTTCATAAGGTTAATCTACCTCAGGTATTTCATTATAGTCATGTAAGATGGGCTAATATGCTATCTTAATACCTGTGGGTCTTATCCAATGGGTAAAAGACCTTCCTAGAATGAAGACTTACCTCCCCAGAAAAAGAGGAAGCCCTGTCAGCTGTAACCTTGACTGTCAACAAGGTATGGAACTCTATGCAGATCTTGTTTTGTTTTATGTGTTTTTCCAGACAGGGTTTCTCCATGTACCCCTGACTGCCATGGAACTTGATTTGTAGGCCAGGCTGGCCTCAAACTCAGAGATCCACCTGTCTGTGCCTCTGCCTCCTAAGTGCTGGGATTAAAGGTGTGTGTCACCACTATCCGGATGCAGATCTGTGTCCACTCTCTGACTAGAAGTAAGACCAAGTGTGGCTTGTCCCTGTGACTGTGCTTTGTTTACCTTTCCTCAGGCTTGCCCTAGGGGGTGGGTGGCCTACAGGAGATAGGCTTCTGTGCCTGCCTACCGTGCTTCTTGTCCAGGGACTTCCATCTGTGCACATTTCCAAGTCCCACAAGGACTGCTTGGGCAAAGTCCTACTGTAGACCCAGATGGGTGGCCTGTCTCCAGCTTTGGTCACTGTGTGCTTCCCGTAGAGGGGAAATTTTTCAGCCAGTCAATGTCCTAGTTCAGGTCCCCGGGTAGCAGGCTTAGTGAAGAGGAGAAATAACTGTTGCTTAGTGGCAAGAGGGTTGCAGCAGTGTTTGTGAACCCAGCCCTGGCATGGGTCAGGGAAGAGAGCAGAGTAGGGCAGAGGGAGAGGCTGAGCTGTAACTGAGTCTCAGCAGAGCTGGTGTTACAGAGCTGTGGGAAGTTGAAGGCCACCCAGCTGGCAGTGGCTCCTCTGCCAGGAGAGGTCAGGCTTCATTCTGATAAGGCCTTTCACTGACTGGAGGAGACCCTCCCACTTGATGGAAGGGTGTCAACCCATTCTGCACCTCTATAATGGAATACCCAAGGTAGGCTAATTTTGTACAGAAGTGGAGGGGGCGGGGGGACTAGTTTGACTCAGAGTTTGGAAGATGCCAAGAGAATTGTAAAGAAGCCACCTAGCCACAGCAGCTGGAGGCTCCCACTAAAACCTATCCTAAGAGAATGAAGGCAGCCCAGACCAAAGTGGCATCAAACAAAGAAACTGGTGCCCACGTCACAGTAAATATAACAGGGGAAAAGAAATAAATGCTTATTTTAACATCTCCCAACCTATGCCTGGGTGATGGCCACCACTGCCAAGGTCTGAGACCCTGGCAGAATTCAATAGAAGGATTCAGCTTTCTTCCTTTGCCTAAGCACTTGCTCTAGCTGGCCTCAACTCTGCTCATCTGTAAAACAAACACACTGGCCAGCCTTGGCAGTGGAAATGTGAACTTGCACTGAGTGTGATGATGCCTGTGAAGCAGAGGTGAACTCCAAGTGATTATCAGCAGGAAAGGGTCTGTTTTCTGGGCCCTGGTTCAATAGCTGCCACTTTGTGGCACACTGCTGTCCTGTGTCCCTCAGCCTTGGCCTGTATCTTTCAGAGAGAGGCAGGCCTGGGAGTTATCAAGGCATCTGTCTGTGCACACAGACATAGTCAGGATTCTGAAATATCATAGCAGGAATTGAGGGCAAATTTGCGTTTTAAAAAGAACTTCCTATACAGTCCTGCTGTGAACTTTCCCCCCAGTGATCCATGTTCCCTTTCCCCAGGAAGGCAAAGAGACTCAAAGGCCTAGCAATTTCTATCATGTTTAGCCATCTCTAAGACTGCACCCAGAGAGTGCATTAAGCCTTCCTGAGCAGTAAATGTCACATCAGGCACGTGCTTGCCTCTCCAAGTGACATCATGTCCATTCCTCACACACAGACTCCTGTTAAGAGGCTGGCAGCCCATCTGGAGCCAGCCCCTGCTGGAGAGACCTGTGGTAGAGAAATGATTCTAAAGGCCCCTTCTAGCCCCATGAGTTAATAAAGTTCAACTTCCCCAAAGCTGTTCTGCACAACGAGAGCAGTTTCCGGTAGGAGGTAAAGAGACTCCCTGGAAGCCATTAACCTTTCTGGATTGTGTGGGGTGTGAAGGAGGCATCGTGGAGCCCAGGGCACTCTGGGTGAGTGGGAGCTCACATTCCAAGACAGTTTACCTTAGCTGACAGCAAGGCAGTGTCCGGTACTTTTCTCTGTGTAACAAATGCCTAACAAAATAAGTTAAGAAAGGGAGGGTTTGCTTTGGCTTATGGCTTAAGGACACTGTCCAACATTGCCAGGAAGATAGGATGCGGGGACGTGAGGCAGCCGATCACATTGATTCGACAGTCAGGAAGCAGAGAGGCGAATGCTGGCAGTCAGCTCCCTTTCTCCACTCTGCCAGTCCAGGCTCCTGCCTTTGCAGTGCTGTTTCCCCGTTAGGGTGCATCTTCCCACCTCAAATACAGTATAGAAAATCCCTCACTGATATGCCCAGAGTGTTGTCTCTTGCGTGATTCTAAATCCTGTCAGGTTGGCAGTCAGTATTAGCTAAAACAAAGTACCTGGTACAGAGCTGAAATCCTGGTAGGGAAGACAGGAAGAGAAAGAGTAGATGACACGTGTGTCTCATCTAACCTCATCACCATGGCAGGAAACAGTCTCCCATTGTGCAGAGGAGAAAGCTAAAGATTAGAGGGTTGTTGAGGTTGACTCCTAGCAAGTATCAGGACTTACCCCCATCTGTCTATCAAGCCCATGTTATGCACTCAGAGAAAAGGCTGACTGGGGAGCCTTGTGGGGGAGGACTGTGGGAGATGCGGTTCCATGGATAAAACTATAGTCACGCAGGCTGTGTAAGTTGCTGCGCTGGTTTGAATATGCCTGGCCCATAGAAAGTGGCACTATAGGAGGTGTGGCCTTATTGGAGGAGGGGTAGCCTTGTTAGAGGAAGTGTGTCACTTTGGAGGCAGGGCATTGAGGTCTTCTTCTATGCTCAAGTCTGGCCAGTGTGGAAGAAAGTCTCCTCTCTCCTTCAGAGACTCCTTCAGATCAAGACGTAGAACTCTCTGCTCCTCCTGCACACTGCCATGCTTCCCGCTGTGATGATAATTCACTAAACCTCTGAACCTGTAAGCCAGCCCCAAGTAAATGTTTTCCTTAAGAGAGATGCCTTGGTCATGGTGTCTCTTCACAGCAATGAAACCCTAACTAAGACAGTTGCAGAGGAGATCTGCTGTGCCAGGTAGCATCACCCTTGACGGAAGCTGTCTGTGCTCAGTGTGTTGAGAAAGCCAGTCTCATGTGAAGCGTTCTTAACACACATGGAAAGGAAACCACAGGAAGACTGGAAGGTGCTATATGCACATAAACTCGATCATGGTAATAACACAAGTCATCTAATTGCACATACACATTGTAAATGATCTTTTGCATATCAATTATGCCTCCACATGGGTCATTCAGAGTCCAGCCACCATGTGGTTAGAAGCCAGTGTCACAGAGCTAGGTTGATGGTGTCTGGCTTCCAGATACCAAGCAGCCCTTGGGAGGTCCCATCTAGGAAAAACTCTAAGTGCTAAATATGCAGGTAATGTCTAGCAGAATCTATGGCAGGTCCTCTACAGAGAACAGCTGTGTGTTCATCTCAGGAGAGCCAGGAGAACTAAGTAAACACTACTGAAGCTGGTGACAAAACTTATCATGAAGCAAGTGCTTTCCCAGGGAGTGACATCGATGCTCAGCTACGAGGTCCAAGAGTGATTTGTTATCACCAGTAGATAACCAGGATGCTGATTGAGCTACACAGAAAATATCTGTGCATGTCACTGTATGCACACTTTACCTTAATAAAAAGAAGATTCTAAGACAATATTTTGAATTGGGTTTAAGGGCGTATAACAGAAAACAAAATGTCACAAACAAATCAAGAGAGCCCTTCTATAAAGCTGAAGGAGCATCTGACTGACCGAGCAGACATTGCTGGAACGGCCTTTGCTTGAGCCGTGGTGCATGCTAGATCGGTGATATCATGAGTTCCAACATGAGAGAAAAGACACATCTTCCCAGTAGGCAACTCTTCATATCAGACTAGACTTTCATTGAGTGGTAAATTCTCAGGAGGCCATCGTGGGTGGTCCAGTCTCCTCTTTGGTGTGTTACACCCACTCACTTTTTTCCCTTGCTAAGAATCCAGGAGTTAGATGTTTTCATGTGAGTGCCTGAATGTCTGGACTCTTCAGGAGTCTTCTGACCAGCTGTGTAATGGTGTGAGAGATAGCCAGGCCCTGCCATTCCTCCACTTACTGGCCTGCTTGAGGTAGGCAGCTGTTTTTCCCAACCGTTTATGTTTATTATAATAACTGCCATTCCTGTTGTTTACTCTTGTTGTTTTAAGACCTTTATTCTTAAATATTTGCTTTTTTTTTTTTGTAGTCCAGAGAAAGAAGCTCCATAGATCTATGCAAACAGACATTTCCCAAAGCAAGGTATTCTAGCGAATGTAAAGGCAAAGATTCTGCATCCCTAGGGCCCTGGATGAACCTAAAATGGTTTTCCCTATAGCCAGAAACCACTAGTTCATGAATTGCTAAAGAGACTATGGCCCACAGAGCCTGTAGGGCATTAGAGGGAAGAAGATGTCACCTCCTATCCATAAAGACCCTGTGAGTGTGGTCTGCAGCAGTATAAACCAAATTATACATATCTCAGCAAGGCCCTCACAGCTCACAAGGAGAGCACAGAACACAGATCTGATGGCTTAGAAGCTGCTCTGATCACTGGTTAGCTGTGCAGGTCCCTTCTCCTTGAATTAATTCTCTCTGTTTGTAAATACCTACAATTTTCAAACACCCACACACAGGTCTCCTTTGATCTTCCCATTTCTCTAGCAGAAGGCAATCAGCATCTTGCAGGTGAGCAAACAAAAGGGCCAAACACTTTGTGCCTTACCTAAAACCAGTTACTTGACTAAAGGGGAGCTCTTAAGAGTGGAAGCCAGACCTGCAGAGCACACAGGTGTCTTCCCAAAGCACTGCATGCACCCAGACTCTAGGATCATGCTCTCTCTACAGAGAGCCCTGTTCTCCAGCTTCCATCAGCCCAGAGCCCCGTAGGACACTGCCTCCAACCCTAGGCACCTGTCACTGCTACCATTAATTAAATATCACATAAGCAAAAGAGAGGTGCCAGTTTTCTTAGTTAGGGTTTTCCTGCTGTGAACAGACACCATAACCAAAGCAACTCTTAAAAAGAGCATTTAGTTGGGGCTGGCTTAAAGGTTCAGAGGTTCAGTCAATTATCATCAAGTGAGGATCGTAGCAGTGTCCAGGCAGACATGGTGCAGGAGGAGCTGAGAGTTCTACATCTTCATCTTAAGGCTGCTATCAGAAGACTAACTTCCAGGCAGCTAGGATGAGGGTCTTAAAGGCCACACTCACAGTGACACACCTACTCCAACAGGCCACACCCTCTAATAGTGCCATTCCCTTCGACAAGCATATACAAACCATCATACCAGTTCTTGTAGATTTTGAGATGTAAGTATTCAGTATAGGAAGGTGGAGTCAGGCAGACAGAAGGGACACACACATGGCCTCAAAGAAGAACTGGCCTTCAGCTTCCTCAGCCAGCACTTTGTGGAGGCAAGTGCTTCTTGATGAGGGATGAAGGAGCTAAAGTCTCACCTAAGCAAGACAGCTTTGATGTCACTCACCCTGATTCTGGGGTGGGAAGTGTGCCACTGAAACCCCAGCTTCCACATCTCTGCTCAGCCTGCCGCTCTGCCTTTTCCCATTCTCTAGTGATGCTAAGGTTCCTGTTGACTACACTCAGTTGAGGTCCCTTTACAAAATTACCTGTCCAACCTGAGAGGCTGGTAAGACAGTGTCTGTCATATGTTAGGTGTGCAGTTCAAGCAAGCCAGCACCTTACTGGACCTGCTGCAGATGTGCCAAGGGGTCACATGATCACTCATCACAGTCTGGTCCCAAGTGGTTCACTCAAGCAGGAAAGCCTATTGGTTAAAGCGATCCATGATACCTCACCCATGGTAACTCTTCTGTGAGGACATTATAGTTCTAAGGGACTTAGAATCTGTTTATGGTAAATGCTCGGCAAGAAGAAAAAAAAAATAAAGACTTGAAACTATGTATCTGCAAACAAAATTGACTACATTGAACAGCCAAATATGACTGGGGGGACTCCCAAACTGACAACTCTCTCAACCCCAGTCTGCCTCCAATCTTTTCCCTCACAAAGCTCCTGAGACAGCCCTATTCAAGTTTAATTGCTCAGTGTTTAGAAAACAAGGTGAGAGTCCAGTGGGTTTGAGCTCAGCTCAGTTCTACCGCCCATAGGAGAAGCATCTGTGGATCAGTCGTTGGACCAAAGCAGAGCACAGGTCGGTAGCTTAGCAGGAGCCTGGAGATGCTCTCTTTTGCTTTCTGCTGCCACAATACATCACTTGGAAAAGGAAACTGTGTTTTGTTTACAGGTTAAAGTCCCTAATCAGGGGAAGTCAGGACAGGAACCTGGAGGCAGGAACTGAAGCAGAGGCTGCAGAGGAGCGATGCTTACTGGGTTGCTCACCATGGCTTACTCAGACCTCTTCCCTTATGCAACCCAGGATCACCTTCTCAAGGTTGGCACCGCCCACAGTGGACTAGACCCTCTCACATCCTCCATTAATCAAGAAAACAGACCCACAGACTTATGTTTCATTGGGTAATGGAGGCATATTCTCAAGTAAGGTTCCATTTTTTTCCAACTGACCCCAGTTTTTGGCAAGCTGACAAGAAAGTAGCCAACAAGGGACGGTACAAAGGTGCTGTGTGTACCCTGAGCTCAGCTCACACTGCACTAAGTACTTCCTGCCATTGAAACAGTCAGCTATAGATCCATAAAGACAGAAAGCAGGATGCTAGTGGTCGGGGGACTTGGGGGGGGGGGTGACTGTGACGGTGGTCATGGCTGGACAATGAGGAAGCATATTAATGTCACATAACTGTATACTTTCAAATGGTTAAGAGCCAGTAAGAGAGAAACAGTAATAAGCCAAAGGCAGGGTTGCTTTGATGTCATAGGGCCTGGTCAAGGGGTCGGGCCTTCCCTCCCCCCCAACCCACCCCTCCACCCCCCCACCCCACCCGCATCCTATCCAGCATTCCACAGCAGGGAAGGGGAGCGGTGGTGGGAAGGACCCACACCCCACATTCCAGAGGAAGTGAAACTTCCCAAAGGAAGCTGTGTGGGGAACAGAAAGGAAAAAACTCTAGGCTCAATTTCCTGCTTTTCTCCTGCAAGCCTGACCTGGATCTGCAGGGTTCTGCAGGCAGATAGCAAGCAGGCGTTCATACATGCCCAGCAGGTCTTGGGGATACAAGGAGCAGTGACTCCTAGCCTCGCCCTGGATCCCAGCAGGGAGTGAGGAGAGATGTTGGAATGGGGTGAGAATTGTGGGAGGGACACGATAGGGAGGTATTAGGGTGGGTGGCAGAGTGTTCAGGGAAGGCTGCTTGGAGGAGGCAGCCTCCACTGAGTATCCAGCTGCAGCTGGAATTCTTGGTGAGCAGGTTAGAAAGCAGTGGTGCTTGGGTCAGCAGGGAGTCTACAAAAGCCCTCTCATAGTCTGTTAATAACTTCCCTTTCACTTCCCAGGAGTCCTGCTGACAGTTGGATAAATTACAAGAAAGACCCCTCTCCCAATTCACCAGCCCGAGATTATAAGACTGACAGAGAAAATAAACTTTCTCCTGTGGGAGAACCAAGCCACCTGTGCAGAGAAAACTGTGTCCTTGGCTCCCACTGTGAATGGAGTCACTGGAGCAGGAGCACACAGTGGCCATGAACAACAGTGGGGCGCCTTTGTTCCTCAGGCAAGTCATTTCCACAGAGACCAGAGCGTGCTGCCTTCAGTAAATACACCACTCACACGTGTCCTGCCAGACACCTCAACTCCAGGCAGTCACCACTGTTACTCCCACAAGGGACACAGATAGCCCCATTGCGAAGTCATCCAGGGTGTGGCCAGAGGGAAGGCGATGTTCCAGGTCTCGAGCTGGCTTCCTAATGGATGAGCTTGGGCAAAGGCCCATGGTGTCCACTCCCATTCATTAGCATCAGTTTGGTGATCCAGGAGTGGGCTTTACAGCCAGAAACTTACCAACTCAAAAAAGAACAGTTCAAAGGGTACAGCCCCAAATATCAAACAAGAGAGTCCAGAAGCAGACCGAGGGATGCAGGGCTAGCAGAAAAGCAGACACTCAGGGACAAGGAGAGGGGTACTAAGCAAAGAACAGGTGGTACCAGACAGAGCTTCCCTCAGCAGTAATTAGCAGGGCAATTTGTTAGTCCCTTTCTTTTACATAGGAAGTCTACTGTGGGTTTTTTTTGTGTGTGTGTGTGTGTGTGTGGGAAGCCAGTTTCCCTCTCCTAGGGATCTCAGTGTGCTTGCAAGATATCAGACCTGACAAATAGCTGCTGAATAAATAAACAAACAAGACTTAGACCTCTTGGTCTCCTTTCCTCAGAAGAGACAACCATCATGTCTGGCCTCACAGCATCAAGGGCCAGGGAAGGCCGATACACTGAACAGAAGATAATGGTCCTAGTCACCTTTGACTCAGGACTAAATGAAAGGACTCTGCCTGGGGCTGGGGCTTCCTTGTTGACAATGTGGCAGTCCTGATGCCTTCAGGTAAAAGTTAAAGTGACAACAGATGCGGAAACAACTTGTAAATTGAAGGACACACCCTACACGGGGAGGATTTTGATCTTGATCTTGGCTGATACAGGGCCCTGTCCAAGTATAGAATGGAGAAGAGAATTCTACACATGCACAGTGGTCCTTTGCTCGGCAGGTAGACCCAGTGATAGGCATCACCCTGCCTCCAGTCTGCCCTGACTGCAGGCAGACTTCTTGTTTTACTTTTGTGTCCCTGGGATTTTGCATATGCATTTAATAAACTATTCTGACTGCTAGGCAAATGCTTTGCCTTAGGCATCTCAGTTAGATTGTCCTAGAGCACTCGGGTGCTCCTCTAAGGCTGACAGCTGAGGAAGAGCAGGTTCAGTAAGATGGATGCCACCTATCTCAGCCAGGCTGACTCACAGAGCACTGATTTGGGGCTAGCTAAGTGGTATAAATGCACCTTCCCACTTAACCCAGGATAACGCCATGAGGTAGTATTGGTAGAACGCCCATTTTAAAGATGAGCAGACTGAGAAAGAGCTAAGCCACGTACCAGTTCAGTCCAGTAAGCAAATGAATGAAAAAGATAAATGGGCACAAAGAACACTGAAGTCACTGGACCTGCATGAGCTGATCCCTGCAGCAGGGGACAATGGACAGGACGGGCTCCCGTCCTTCCTCCTGACTCCTCCTAGAGGAATCTTGATTGTATCCTATGCGTGTGCCTCGGGCACAGCCACCCTCCCAGGAAGAACTGCAGCTCTCTAGATGATGAAGAGCTCCAGGAAGGGGAGGAGAATTAATTAGTTCCCAGCAAATAGAGCAGGGACCTCATTGCTCCCAGGCAGGGGGCTGGTGGCTTGTGGTAGAGACTAAGCTGGCCCCAGAAAGTTCTAACCTCCATATCTACACACAGATAGGGATCACAGGGGTCTCTTTAAGCTGCTTCTGGTCAACCCTATCCTCCTAGTAGCTAGATTACAAAGTGACCACACCCACTCATGAAGTTTCTGGTCTCACAGCCACTACAGTGTAGAGGGCAGAGGCCGGGTTATCAGTCGAGGTGCTGAGCTTCTCAGACCTGTTCCATTGATTCCATACCCAGAAAGATACATCTGGCATTTCTTGGTCCCAGGTCCTGCCGTCCTTAGAGGGCAGGAAAAAGTACCAGGTCCAGAAAACATCAGTTCAAATTCAAATCTCTTTTTATTTGCCAGATGTATGTGACCTTGGCTGCACTTCTCTCTAGGCACCTATTTTCTTTTTTCTTTAAATTATATTTATTTATTTTCATCTATGTGTGCATTTATAAATGGTGGTGGTGGGGTGTGAGCCATGACGAGCATGTAGAAGTCATAGGACACTTGTGGGAATTGTTTCTCTTTCTGCTATGCTTGGGTTCCAAATTGAACCCAAGGCAGGCTCCAGATGGAGTCATGGTACCATGATATGGGATTGAGTAGTCCTATGACAAGCCCCTAGGTATGAAGACAGGGCCATGCTTGGAGCTATTGATAGGATAAGGCTGGGAAGAAGGCCAGTTACCAAGCACAAAGAAGAACCCAGGGCAGACTGCTGGCAATACAGCTCCCACAGTGTCTCTCACACTGCCTGCACTACGACCTTGGGCAAAGGCATTCATCCATCCCTCCCTGTGCCATCTCCTCATTAGAAAGCCTGAGAAAAATAGTAATTATCTGCTTCAGTCTCAGAAAGTCTTTAAATAATTAACATTTATAGGACAGCTTTGAATTCCTCAGATATGAACCATGGTAAAAATATTATTATTGTTTTAAAAAATAATATGTCTCCGATCCAGGCTACTGTGGAAGGTCTGTTATCTTTTCCCTGGGGGTGGCTGTTGGTGAGTTGATTAATTAAAACTTTTTTTTCTGACTTTTTAATTTAGATGTTAATAAATTCAATAATTTGATCCATTTGTTGTTGTAGATAAGGTGCTTTGGGAAAGCTTCTCATTTATGATGGTGACCTGGTAAGGAATCTCTTAAACTGTATTATAAATGCCCAGACACGAACTAGTGAACATGGCACCATGGGTGTGGCAGTCTCACAAGTCCCCAAGGATCCAGACCCTACCCAGCCCAAGTCACCAGTGAGATGAGATGAGATGAGACTCCTTCCTGTAAGGAATGTGATGTGTGTTTCATCTGACTTTTCTGTTTAATTTCTCAACCCAACCATTCACATTTAATTGCCTTTGCTTCAATCTTTATTCAAAGGAGATGAGATCCAGAAGGAAGCCACTTCAGTTTGGTCCATTCCTCTTTCTCTGGACTAGCTCTGCTTTCAGGAGCAGGCAGGCCATGTGAAAGAGAGAGCCAGTCATGAGCCAGGAGGGGCCTGGGTACCAACACAGACAATAGTCAAGTCTGACCATTGTTTGCAGAATGACGCCTGGGTACCAGGAGTAGACAGAGCCTTGGGGAAGAGGAGGCTTCTGTTGTTCCCAGAATACTATCTCTAGCCTCCAGTCCAACATCCAACCAAGGACTAGCTTAGTCTTGAACTAGCCAGTAACTCAGATCTCCACTGGACATTTATTATTGGCCATCATTTTTTCTTGGAAACTTAAATGTCTAAGACCTTCAGAGAGGATTCCAACTCTCCTCTAGATTTGTCTTTTGCAACAGTTTTTATCTTAAAATTTCCCCAAAGCCCAGGTGTCTCCTTCTCGGTGTTCATGGAAGGCTACTGAACCTTTAAGAGGCCCCAGTGGGTGTCTTTCAGTCACTGCACGTGAAGGAGAGTGGTCTCCTGTTCTTTCTCTGCTCTCAGCAGTGAGGTAACTGGCTTGGTTCTCACCATAAGATAACAGGCTGCTAATCTATAAGTCCAAAGTATGATGGTCCACAGATCGCTCCAAAAACGAGGGCCAAAATAAACCATCCTCTCTCCAAGTCTTAGGTCTGAATAGAGAGAGCCAGTCAACACAACTGTTCTGCTTCAGAACCTGTCAGAAATGAAGAGCTGCAGCTGCTCCTCCAGAGGACCTAGGTTAGATCCCCAGCATCTGAAACCCCAGCTTTAAGGGATCCAATGACTTCTAGCCTCTGAAGGCACCAGGCATGAATGTGGTGTGGAGACAACCATGCAGGAAGAACACTCATACACATATAAATTAATAATAACAAATTGATATGATGATGATGATGAAGAACTGTCTGTAGAGAGCCTTAGTCTAGGCCTTCATCCTTATGCTTCAGCCTTCCTTCCTCTACACCAGCCTCCCTTCCATCTTGTTGCCTGGACATGCGTCCCTTTTCCTCCTTTAGCTCCCTGCTGGCCCTCCTCAGCCAGTCTACCTTCACATCTCTAAGAAACCATGATTGCCTAACCCATACTCTGGATTTGGCTCTAGCTCTCTGCTACCTGCATAGAGATGCCAGTGTCTCATGATTTCCACCCTCAAGAGGATGCTTCTGCTGGCCACTACTAAAGTGAATGTCACTCTGCGATCACAGGGTGCCAGCTGGCGTGAGATGGGTTGAGGACCACACCCCAGTCCTCTGTTATGTGGCTCAGCACAGGTGGTCACAGAGTCTACTCTCAGCAGCTGGACTTTCCCTCAGCTCTGGGTTTACTGGGCAGATACAAACAGCATACCGAGAAAGTCAGATGAGAGATGCGTGGGGCAGAGATAGATCTGCCCCACAGCTGCAGTCAGACCTGAGTCAGCCAAGTTCTGAAAACTCAGACTCAAGAACAGGATGGAAATGCTACTACTTCTCAAGTCATCTGTCAAGCAGAATACTGTGACAAAGCTGACTGGCGAAAATATCTTGAAGGACACCCTTCACCGAACGTATTACTTACTGAATGGCTACCCTAACCCAGACAGCTTCTGAGTGCTTAAAAATGAAACACAGGATTACACACACAACACACACACAGAGAAAGACATGAGAGAGAGAGAGAGAGAGAGAAGAGCAGAGAGACAGAGAGACAGAGAGACAGAGAGAGAGAGAGGTGGTAAATAACGAACATCTTTATTTTTGAGGCTCACGATTCTTCTGGTCACTCCCAAGTAACACACTCAGTGCTGTGGGACTAACAGTCACAATCGTGGTGTAGCACTGGAAATGCCAGCCTCAAGCCGAGACAGGATTCTCATCTTGGCCCAGGTCTTCTCTTTGTTTCTCTTTGCTGCCCCCAGACCAGGCCTGCAGAGGCAAGAAGGCTCATTAGGAGACCTACAAGGAGAAGTGTCCCCTTCATGGTCACTCCTAAGATGATTTGCATTGACTTCCTCTGGACTTAGGGGTACTGCTGTCCTGTACATTCTCAGGGAGCTCTGGGGACACACTGAGCCACAGGCTCCAATGCCACCACCTTCCTTGGCTCGTATACATTCTGCATTTGGATTATTCTGTCTCCTCCTGGCCTTAGGTCATCAGTGGATCCTTTCACTCCCTTAAGCTGAGGTCAGTCTCCACCTAGATGGGTCCCTTGACACAGCAGTACCCAAATATACTACTGACCTCCTGACCCACCATGTATCTCAAAGGAGAGCAGTTCTAAGTGAATATCCACTTACCTCTAAGACCTTACTTGCCCTATGGCTTGAGACCTAGTGATACGAAGACTTGAGACATCTACCTTGTGGACTGAAAACTACTAATCTCTGGATTTATGTTAGGCAGCATTGTTTAATTACTGGAAGTGTAAGTCATTCTAATAAATTTATAGTATAGTGTGTGTGTGTGACTGTTGCGTGTGTTTTAAAAGTGCATAAAATATAGTTGAGATTTCCCAATATACTTCATATATATATTAATATTATAAAGATTCTGATACATTCTATAATTCTGTATCTCGATCTAACTATCACATTTGTCGAACCTATGTTTCAGAACCTTGTCACGGCTTGCGGGCGGCTGTAGCACGCCTTTAATCAGCACTTGGGTGCAGAGGCGGGGATTTTGGTTCGAGCACACTGTCTACAGGTGAGTTCCAGGATGGCCAGGGTACACAGAAAAACTGTTCTCGATAAACAAAAATAAAAAAAAAAAACAGAACCTTGTCTGGTGTGCCCCACCACCTTCAGTAGAGGGTGCCATAGTAATCTTTGATTGCTGTCTATTTCACTACCTTCTATCTAGAAAGGGGTTGCAGAGGATCAGCCTCCTTGCCCTGTATTGGGAAGGGTTCAAATAAGAAACCAGAAACCTTTGTTATTTTAATCAGAAAGGATAGTGGAGTGCATGCTTCTGGCAGCCCTGTGCCATGCCTATTGCCGCATCGATGCCAGAAGACATCTGTGTCCCGAGCTTGGGTGAAGAGATCAGAGCTCCATGCTAATTCACTCTTTCCTTGGCTGATTTTAATCTTTTCCCACAGTAAAGTACAGCCATGACTGTAGTAGCTATCAGTGCAAGACCTTCTAGAGGCTTCTAGAACCTACCAACTGGGATTTGGGGACCCTTCTAAACCTGTATTTGGAGTTGGAGAGAGGGTGATCAGGGCTTCTGTCCCTGTAGGTTTGCAGTTGACACACTCACTTAGACAATAGATGCTGGCCAGATTCTTAGACAGGCCAGCAGAGAAGAGTCCAGTCTGACAGCCCTTGACTCCCCAAGACTCGTGTTTATCTCATAGTAATAACTCCAAGGATCACAGAGCGTCTGCCACTACCTGAAGTCCAAACGCTGTGGTCACCGCCACAGGCAGCTGTAAGCCTTTGTGTCCTGAGCTTGAGTTGCCCAGAGATGACACTGGCCAGAGAACAGAATTCTGTGGAAAACTCCATGTTGGCCAGAGCTTCCCTGCTGTGACCACACTGAGGAGGAGGAAGGAAGGATTGAATTTCCTCGGTGGCTTCCAAATCTAGCTGCAGGATATCTTATCACCAGGAGTGAGCTGTAATAGTTAGAGCTCTGTAATCGAGTGGGTCAGAAGCAGAGTCTACACTTCCTGAGCAAGAGAGAACAGATATCGTGGGCCAGTCCACAGATGCACTGTGAGGGACAGTTCTCAAAATACCACTTTCTAATCTTCAATTACCACACGCCTACTACGGAGGAGAGTTTGGGACATGGGGCTAGGTTTGGAAGCACTGGGTGATAAATTCTGCACATGGTCCTTTTCCTCAGAGAGACGCGAGTTGTGTGAGTTTCAGCCTGCGGTGGTCTGAATGAGAACTGCTACTCTGTAGGCTCTGGTATTTGAACACTTGGCTAGACCTGTTTGGGGAGATTTAGGTGGGTGGTATAGCCTTGCCAGAGGAAGTACATCACTGGGAGTGATCTCTGAGTTCTCAGGTTCCTGTTGCGACTGCCATATCTACTTGCTGTCAGGCCTCACACCATGATGGACCTTATCCCTCTGGAACCATAATGCAAAATAAATTCTTTCTCCTATGAGTCCCCTTGGTTATGGCATTTTACCACAACAACTGACAAAAAAGCCTACCACAAGCCCCAAGTACCTGTTTATATTGCATTAGATCTAGGATAACCAGAGCAACAGCAAACACCTGGGATGATGAAGAAACAATACGATCTGAGTTTTGCCTGCAATTTGATCTTTGAGGAAAACTAGAAGTGACTGAAGACCCTGATATTCAGGCAGAACCAGTCACGCCTTGTCAAGTCTCCCTTCAATACTCCTATTTACCAAATCTAGAATTACTAGAACAATCCAGTAAAAAAGATAAATATTCATGTGGTTAAAAGATACCTGACTCACACAGTAAATTAACGGTAGAAATCTCTAGATATATACCACTTACCACTTGTCAAAACAGAAATTCCAACGTGTTAGGAACAATCGTTAGTTGAATGCCAATTATGAATGCCAGGAGACTACCTCAGAAACATTTGCGGAAAGCTCCGGAGAATTGTAATTTGCTTTACACCACACACCACACTGTTTCTATGGGAGTCGTGTTTTTTTGTTTTTTTTTTTTTACAATAAGACTGAGCTGTAAATTATGGGTATGGTGTGGCTTGGTAAATTCTCTCCAGCACCTGACAGGAGCATTCCCTGTCTTCTTCGGATGCTAATCTCTCTGAAAGAGTCTGTTACCTGCATGTATTGCTTTTCTCTTAGTATACAATATCCCACCTGAGTAGCCTTGAACAATAGAGATATTGATCACCTGTCCCCAACAAGAAGTCTGCAGACAGGAAGTGCTCAGCTTGCTTAATTTCATGTGATGAAGTCACCAAGGGCCAGTTCTTTGCTATCTGCAGCGTCAACCTGGATGCCACAAAGTGGAAGATAGGTTCGAACCCTCAGACCCATCATGATCTCCTCAGAAGGAAAGACAACTCTTTTTGCCAGAAGATTTTTCCCTGAAGATCCATAGAAGGTTCTCCTTTTTAGTTCTTTAATCAAGACTGGATTCTGAGTGCATTCAGTTGCAAGGAAGTCTGCTGGTGTGTTCGGTTACCACAGACATGCATTCAGCCAGAGTGGAAGGAGATTGAGTAGAATCTAGGTTCAATGCTATGTCTCTCACCACAGGCAACTGCTCCTTCTAGTAGAGTGGCCCATGCTCTGCACACAGTGAGGATTCAGAAAATGAAAAGCTAAAAAATAAGGCATCTGAGTGCCAGCAGGGGCTGGTGCTGACTCAGAGTCACCTCAGGTTTCTGTTGAGTATTTCTGACTTTAGTGTAGAAGTCTCCTTAGACCACGAACCAGACTTTATTTTCCTGATAGGTGATGATGCTGAACCAGGAATATTTCCAGGTCTGCTATGCTCTTGTTCTCAAGCCATTTAAGGGACTGACTTGCCCAGGCAGAAGAAGCTGAGATCTCTGCAGAAGAGCTATGGACACATCAAAGTTGACCCTACAGAGATAGGAGCCTTGACCACGGATCTGGAAATAGAAGAGCTTTGTTGGCATTGCTGGGACATTGAGGGGAACGCTCCAAAGTTAAAACAGGTGCTTCACACAGGTCCTTTGGAAGAGCTTTCAAGAGGAAAGAACAGTAGTTCAGAGGCAAAGTCAAAGGGCCTCCTCCCCCACAGAGACACAAAGACAAGGGACATTGCCTTGCCGCTCAAGATGTCAGTAGGGGCTCACTGAGACAGCTCTGCTTCTCCAACTTGCAGTGGTTAAAAATCTCATGTAACTGAGGGGCCTCATGGCCTTTGACAAGTGTTCTTCCAGTATACTTCCACCATCTTTCAAGAAGCCAGAGAGAAGTTGGGACTTCACCAGGGATCTCATCAAACAAGTAGATCAAAAAGGAATTCTTGCCCCGCAGACTCTGGGGTAAATGCCAGAGGAAGAGTCACCCCTAGAGGGCAGCAGACCATTTGAACTGAAGGGATTAAAATGATAGTTGCTTTTAAACCCATGGAAACCAAAACCCTAGAGAGACACACACAGGGTCTGTGAATCATTGGAGATGCAAATGAGCCCGTTTTCCACTCCTAATTAGCCACATAATCTTAGGCAGATTGGTAAGCATTGGAGTGCCAGCCTCTTCACCTGTAAAATGGAATTAATAGTGCACAGGGCTGCAGGAAGTCTCAGTGGTTGCTTCACTCACATACCTCCCTTGAGGGTCCCTGGGGCAGCAAGGAGCTGGGAACACGGGCTCACTTTTCTTTCCCTAATACAAATGCAGCTCAGGATGAAAAGCTAGGCAGGGGTTCCCAGCAACCAATCCAGACCTTCAGAGAATAATGTTGGCCAGGGGCTGGATATGGAGTGAAGCGTTATATGGAGCCCTCTGGGGGTCCTCAGCTACCCGTTTCACCCTATTTCTCCAACCTGCTCTCTTGGAACTATCTCCACAAAGATAGTGAAACTATCTTTGTCCCCACAGCTTGAGAAGATGGTAGTAACTATGGCCAAGTCTGGGATTCACACACTAGGCCTGCCCCAAAGAGGCTGCGTGACTACTTCCAGACTCCATCATTATCTGAATCAGTTCTAGCCCTGGAGGACAATGGCCATCATCTCTACCTCCCTACCACCTACCTTAAGGAGTATCTAAAGCTACACCATAGTTCCAAAGACTCTGCTCAATTTCTCGTTGGTTCCAAGTAGAACAATGGGTCTCAGTAGTAAGGCACACTCCCAGCCTACATGAGACCCTGGGTTTAATCCATAGCATTTCCAAAGATAAAATGAAGGTGAATAAATAAGGAAAGTAGTAACCCACATGACCCTTCTGGAAGACTGTCCTTGGAACTTCAGTGTTCATAGGAAAGAATCCTTCTGTCCAGAGCTCCTGAGTCCCTTCCATTTGCTGGTACCTCTATGGTCATTCTGCAAAATTTCTGAAAATCTTTACTTTGAATTGGAAGTGTGTCCTGCAGAGAAGCAAACTTTGAGCACAAATAGAGATACCGGGAGCCCTAGGCAGCCCTGGGGTGGCATCTTGGATCCCTACTTGTCCCGTGGGACCTCAGCAAGCACATTCTGCCTCGTATCCTTGGAGTTTGAGATGAAGATGTGATTCCCTCATGGGGACTTGTAGGGAACAACTGAATAGCAGTCGTATTCCTAAGGCATTTGGAAAGCACTACACAAATAACCCCACACATGAGTGAATGCCACGTGTGTAAGATGCTGTGGATGGCAGGGGGTTGGGGGAGTCCTTCGCTACAGTCGAAGACACACGTCTCCATGCCTGGAAGCAAAAACCCTTGAGGGTGGGATGCCTGCCGCAGGCTGAGAATGAAATGTCAGCCAAGATTCTGCTGTTCCTCATTTCCCTGCCATCACCACATGCAGATAGCAAGAGATGGATGGCTGTGTTCTGAAAGCCACCAACAGTCCAATCCTCTCAGAATACAAACAGCCCTCCTGTGGAGCATCTGTGGTGACTTCGATTCTCTTGGCTGCTGCCTTTAAATATTGTGAAAAGTGAAGAGATGAACATTAGTTTTCAATCTTATCTTGGGTCGTTAAGCCCTCACTATCCTTTACCCACTGTCTTAGTTTGGGTTTTACTGCTCTGAAGAGACACCATGACCAAGGAGGCAACTCTTATAAAGGCAAACATTTAATTGGGGCTGACTTAGAGTTTCAGAGGTGCAGTTCATTATCATCATGGTGGAAAGCATGGCAGCAAGCAAGGAGACTTGATTCTGAAGGAGCCGAGAGTTCTACATCTTCATCCAAAGGCAGCAGGAAACTATATCCAACAGGCAGCCAGGAGTAGGCTCTGTCACATTGGTCCAACTTGAATATATATATATTATATTTATAATATATTACCCCTGCACTTCTAACGGCAACCTCCTCACCTTGTCCAGCTTAATGGGTAACTAGGCCAAGTGGATTCACACCTAGGCTCCAACAGAGGCTGCACTACTCCAACTCATCTATCCAATAAGGCCACACCACCAAATAGTGCCACTTCTCATGGGCCAAGCATATTCAAACCACCCCACCTAAAGAGACTTCTAAAGGAGGAATCTGCCTTCACCTTACATCTCAGTGTTGAGGTTAACTAGATGTTATTTGCAGCCAGGCATGAGGATCTTATGCTCCCAGCACTTGAGAGGCCAAGGCAGGAGGATCTCTAGTTGAAATCCAGCCTGAGATTTATGGTCAAAACAATCAGAAACTTCAAACAAACAAACAAAGAAAAAATCACACAGAGCAAAGCAAAAAAGAGAACATTTATAAAGATGCTCAAAGCCAGCCCCAACACACGCACACACCTTCTATTTTGGTAGAATGATCTTGAGACAGTTTTAGTCTAGGTGGGGAAAAATTCAGGATATTATGATTGTGTAAAGCCACACAATCTTTTAGTGTGACAACTTAAATGTTCTATCTCTGAGCTGAAAGCAAAGTCAACATAAAGTGCCATTTTGGTGACCAGCCAAGCCTGTTCCAACATGGGACAGATGGAGAAAACAGACAGGCCAAACCTTTGAAACCAGAGCAAAATTTGGCAATGAAAAATATAAATAAAATATAACGGGAATGAAACCCAGTAGAACTTCAAGTAAGTGTCACAAGAAAATAAATGGACAATCTTGTACCAATAAAGCAAAAACTTAGATGAATTAAATAATTTCTTAAGTAATTTAATTCACTCCCAGAAACAAAAAGTGGACTTCTGGGTTAAGGCAGTGTGTGAGTATGGCATATCTACTATTCTTCCCTCCATAAGCATCATTAAAACTACCATCAGTGATTTTTTTTTTAATTAAAAAAAAAAGAAGAAAAGTTGGTAATCAGATCTACCTGTCCCTGCCCACTCTCTCACATCCACCAAGAATGGTTCTTTCTTGTCCTGTTTCCTGGACCCTCCCTTTGGCGACCACTGCCAAAAGGCATTGAGGGTAGCATCTCACTGTGCTCCTGGCCAGTTGGGCCTGCCGTCCCCCATGAGAAAGCTGGACATCACCCTACCTTGTCTGCAGTGATCTCCACACACAGAGCACCAGACAGGCAAGAGTGTCAGTACTCATGTCCATTCTTACCAAGCCTCCAACCAGGTGGCCTTCTCCTTCTCTCATTCCCTCTGATGCTGGCACACTGGCCCTTCTCCAGGCAGAATGGGGTCAAAGTGGATCTTGTAGCTACCATCTTACCTTCATTATGTCAAGCCCAGTGCCCCTGTTGCATTCTTCCTTGGCTAGCTTTGGGAAAATCTCAGGCAAATTGATGCTTAAAGCATCTACACATCTCTGACATCTCCCAACACATACATACACACACACACACACACACACACACACACACACACACATACACACACACACACACACACATACACACACACTTACACACACACATACACACACACATACACACACATACACACACACATACACACACACACATACACACACACACATACACACACACATACACACACACACACCAGCTTAAACTTCCCACTTGATGCTTCAGGTTCTACTGTAGGCCCCTTCTATTCAGGCAAGTCCTGACTTTTAAATTTTCTACAAAGGAAGAAAAGAAAGACAGTATGTAATTTGTTTGCATTTACAGTGATCACACTTGATAGCTTTGATGTAAACATCTCCTTCCTCACACAACTTTTAAAAGTGTAACCGAACCTGCTCCACAACGTTTTCCATTTTCATTTCAAGCAGAGTGCTCAGCCGAATCCTTCAGCAACCTAGCACTGGTAGCTTCCACTGGGTTGTGAAAAAGCAAACAAAAGTCCGAGCAGACATCAGCTGTATTTACCACAACAAAGAAAGGTGTCCTAGTGGTCTAGAATAAATGCCTTCTGATGTCCATAAGGCAGAGAGAGAATGTGGGTTTTATAGGATGGACACATTTGCAGACTTTCTGTGTAGAGTTTTCTCTGTAATGCTGAGAAGGGGGATGCTTACAGTGGGTGTTCTGTGTCTATCCTGAACTCTGGACTGAATATCCACATATTCCTCTATCCAGTTCATAGCAACCCAGGCCGGCAGATGCCACTGGTACCCATTTTACAGATGACAAAAATTCTTTCTGCTACCACTAATATTTCATTTTTATCAGGCTTGAGAGAGCTAGACTTCTGCTTATCTGAGAAAGAATTTTCTATACCTTCCCCTATACCTCTCTCTTCATCTCTTGGATCAGGGTGCAGTCTTCCAGAAGGTAGGTCCTCTGCCAAGATGAGCCAGAATCCCAGGGACCAAGGCTCACTGCCCAAGGGTATCAGGACCAAAGACCTAGTGGCACTCTGGACATGTCAGTCACACCTTCCTATCAAGCTTATGCTAACATTTTTGGTTCTTTAATGATACTTAAAAGAGTTTGCTGAACCTTGATTGTGCTGGTCCCTGAACTCTGTCAAGGGAGAGACCACCACTGACCTACAGGGTGTGGACTGCTCTTTTAGGTTTGGTTATTAGCTCAACCATGCCAAGACAGTCCTTTCTGGTCCTTTTTGGGTATGCAGCAATCTCTTAGATGTCTGTATGCCATAGTTACAGTTCAGTCACAACTGACTCAGTGACCTCTTTAGGGTACCCACATGCTTCATAAAAAGATATCTACACCATTAGTTCTACAGCTCAAGACCTGCTGTAAGCTGTGTCTTACCCACATCCACTCACTCCAACCCCAAACTCACCAGCTTTAACCTCTATGCCAGAGCTCTGCTCTTTCTATCTGACTCCGCAGTGCCCTGCTCCTTGGGCCAGCTACCCAGTTCAACCCTTGTGTCTGTTTCCTTTTTGATCACTGGCTAACAGATTCCCTTACTCCTCACATTATTCCCCTAAAGATTCTCAGCCCTCCCTATGTACCTCCAAAGCATGGCATCTAGGACCAAGAAATGGAGGGAACATTGAAGGCTAGACACTTGGCAACTGTCAGTCTTTACAACATGTGACTTATTAATCCCACATTTTATCCCCCAAATAGACTAAAGAACCCTATGAGACTGCACAAAAAACAAACTTACCATGAGTGAGGAGTAGAAGCTAGAAAAGAAAAAGAAGTAACAAGACACAGAAACTAAAATTCAAGTTCAAAGTGTGCTATATAAACTCTTCACTAGGTGTAAACTGTCATGGCATCTCGAATGTGCCCTGTACATGGTAAGGAAGTAGAGCCTCGGGGCTTATAGGAGGCTACCACCATTGCCATTTGCAGTTTGGGGTACAAAAATGACCAAAAGTTGACCAGTTCATCCAAAGTATCACTTAGAGGTGGCAGGAGAGATTTGAAATTCAACGTTTCTTATTTAGACTCTCTGAACTCACTCCAGTGTCAACTAGGGCCACAGCCTCTTTCTGAATTCCTGGTCCATCAGCGACCATCAGTTGTCATGGTCGCCATGGACAAATGGAAAAGACAGAACTCTGTATTAAAACATACAGCTGGTGAGTTTTGGGTCCGCAAGTGCTTGTGGGTAAATTTGACACAGCTGCAGCAGCTCTTGGAGAGCTGTCAATAATGCTGGCTTTTATAGGGTGTCGGGATGCTTTAAAGAGATCTCACCAAAATGAAGCATGAAGAGAACAGCTGGCCAGTGTGGTCCTGTCTCTCCTGAGACTGAGAGACGCACATTCTAGCTGTCAGTCTGTGCTAGAGGCAGAAATCAGTCCACCTCCCACTCAAGGCAGAACCAACGGGCTGAAGAGAAAGCCCTCTAAGTTGACCCTCCACTCCTGTGTGACTGCCTGTTCCCTGCTTCACCTCGAAGGCAGTGTATACAACTAATAGGCTCATCATCTGGGGAGATAACATTAGCCCCGCCATTGCTTCTTACTAAATAAGTCATTTTAAACTAATTACCACGCGCTCTAGAAAGAATTAGCTCTAGTTGACTCTTCCGTTCCTGCTGATTATCAAGTTGGCAGAATTCATTAGTTCTGTAGATAAACCAGTGGGTTTCTAAGCATTGAGTAGAGACAAGCTCACACTCCCTTTCACGGTGGTAGGTTGCTACTGAAAGCCTAAGTACATGGGAGCAAGCACATCTGGGAACATTCCAGCCTGCAGTTAGCAGTATGGCTGGGAACTGATCTCACACACCAGGTCCTCCTCAGCATGAGTGCTCCAGAAAGGACAGATAGCCTCCTATTTGCTTGACTTTGTTCTTTGCCTCTCTAGTGTTTCCAGAGGAAAACTGTCAATTAGCATGTCAACTGCTTCCCTCTGGACCCACGAGTATCAAAGGACAATGGAAAGGATGCTCTGAGCAGAGGGGCATTACTCTCAGAGTGAGCCCTGTATGGGGTAACAAGCCAAAGAGTGCTGTGCCAGAGCAATGGATGGGAGGATAACCGCTGTGTGAACAGCCACAGGCTTCAGGTCTACCCTCTCCCTAACTCACCAAGCCTCAGTACCTCTAAGCATTCGTAACTAAATCCCAGAAACTATTTGCTGTATTCTGGGCACTGATCTGCACACTGGAAACATTGGTATCATCCTGACCACCCAACTCTATGAATTCTCTGCAGTTCCCATCTTCAGTTAAGAAAACATAGGGACAGTGTGTTAGTTGAAGGAACTGACCCCCACAGGAGCAGAGGGCATGGTATTATTTGATTAGGTGGTGTGACCTTGTTGGCATAGGTGTGTCACTGGCAGTGGGCTTTGACGTTTTTGTTCTTCAGTCTAGTTCCAATGTCTCACTCTCCTTCTGTGCCTACCTATCCAGATATAGAACTCTCAGCTCCTTCTCCAGCCCATGTCTACCTGTATATCACCATGCTTCCTGCCATGACAATAATGGACTAAACCTCTGAGCTGTAAGCTAGCCCCAATTAAATGGTCATGATGTCTCTTCACAGCAATAGAAAACTGACTAAAACAAAACTTGGTACCAGAAGTTGGGTATTGCTGTGATAGGACTGACTATGCTTCTGTTTGGCGGAATGTGTATTTTGGAACTTTGAATTAGGAAAGCAGTGGAATGTTTCAAGTGGGACTTAAAGGGCCATAGTAGTGAGAGCATGGAAGACACTGGCGCTGTGGAGATTTGAACTGGGGGCCTAGATCAAGAGGTTTCAGAGGAGAAAAAGGTTAGTATATGGCCTGGGGACTGATCTTGTGATATTTTAGTGAAGAATGTGACTGCTTTCTGTCCTTGTCCCAAAAAAATAAATAAATAAAAACAAACCAAAAAAAAAAAAAAAAAACTGTCTGAGGCTAAATTGAGAGTTATGAATTAATAGCTTTGGCAGAGGAGATTTCAAAACAGCCTAATATTAACTGTGTCCTGTGGTTATTAGTGGTCACCCTTATACAGATCTATAATGAAAAGGAGCAAGCTGAGAAAGGAAAAATACAAAATGTATAGTTTGAGGAGAAAGGGAACATGAGAAAGTTTAATGGAGCTAAGTTCTGGGTTCAAGAAGATAAACAGATTAAAGAAAACCCTGATGCTAAATAGAATAAAGGTAGTGGTGACCTTGGGGGCAAGATTCCACCCAGCTAAGCTTGTGCAAAGGAATCAAAGAAAATCTTAGAGCCTGGCTTAGTGTCACACACCTTTAACCCCAACACTAGGAAGGGAGACTCTAAATTCAAGACCATCCTGGCCTACAGAGAAAGTTCCAAGACAGCTAAACTTAGGCAGTAAAGAAAACCATTGAAAATAGAAAACTGATGAAGAGGTAATTGAACAAGAGGGGCCATATCCCAGCCCTAGCAAGCAACAGAACTTGGCAGCTTTGGTCACGTGGTTCTGGCTTTAGAGTCAAGGATACAAGAAAGGGGTTATGCAATGTCCCTCCATGGCTAAGGAAAGCCACTGAGGATGGGTACATGGCAAGGCTGTCCCTGTGTGGAGGCCCAGAGAAGCCATTTTGTGAAGGTGTGAAGGTGAATTCTGGATTTCATTAGAGACCCTGAGATGTTGAGATGTTGGAGATGCCAGAGCCATGGGATACCTGCCCAGGAGAGCTGCTAATGGGAAGAGAAGCCAGCCCAAAAGAAAAAAGTGTGCTGCAGTTAAGAAAGCTGAAAGGAGTTGGAGGTCTGAAGACTGCTTTGACATCACATGTGGAGATGCAGAGTTTGGAGTTTGCCCAGCTGGTTTTCAGTCTTGCTTTGGTCCAATATTTCCTTACTGTGACCCCTTTCCTTCCTTTTGGAACAGTAATGAATATCCTGTGCCATTGTATGTTGGAAGTAATCTGGTTTTTGGCTTTAGTTTTACAAGAGATTACAGTTAAAAGATGGCCATGAGTCTCAGAAAAGACTTTGAACTTAGGACTTTTAAACAATGCTAAGAAGACAGTTATAGACTATGGGGTCTTTTGAAGTTGGACTGAATACATGTTTTGCATAGTGATATGGCTACAAGCCTATGGGGCCAGGGGTGGGTTTAGGGAGTGGAATGTGGTGTTTTGAATGAAAATGGCCACCATAGAGACTATACAGTTAGTGAGTGCCAAAGACCATCCCTGCAGCGAGATGGTCGATCACCTTAGTGACTTTTGCTCTTCACTTGTGTCTCGTGGATTAGATGGAATGATGCCTAAACCTTTTCATAGCTGTGGTCCTTAGAAACAACAGCCACTGTCAGTTCCTGTTGCAGCTGATGATGCGGGTTGCCAAGATGGAAAGGACAACTGAGCACAAAACTGGCCAGATGGGACCCAGCCTTCCTGGTTCCTGACACTTTCTGATGGGACCCTGCCACCCAGCATCCTCGCTTCCTGATGGGACGCTGCCATCCGGGATCCTCACTTTCTGAGCTTCCTGTGCTGCCCACCACCTCCTTGCTAAAAGCAGCCATGGCCATGAACTTTACCTCAGAAGCTGCACTTTCCATAGTCATGTGTGATTCCCCAAGCACAGAGTGTGTTGGAGTGCCAGAAGGAAGCTATTTACCTGTGCAGCCCAAGTCCTTCACATTACAGATGAAGAAACTGAGGCCTGCAGGTTACCAAGTCAATGAGAATAGAGCCTAGCAGGGAGGCTGTCTCTGTGACACTTCATGAATTTCCCTTCTGACCAAACTCAGTGTCCCACGTTCTTGTTTGCAATGTTGGGGATCAACCCCAGAGACACATCTCCAGCACAGTGCTCACATTGCACACTGCATTCTGTACATTTGCGAGTTAGTCTCTAGTCATTCCACAAGCAAAACAAAACAAAACAATTTATGGATGTCAAATTCAAACCAAATAACCAATACCCCTGAAATGCATAAGAAAGCCCGGCTGCAGGAAGGGGGTCAGGAGTACAGGATGATGTGGGTCTTTCCTAACGAGAACCCAGAGACCATGAGTCCACTGTAAGCCACTGCTCCCAAGGGCAGAGAGCACTGGAACTACAGAAACACATCTTGGGTAGTCAGTCTGTGGGGTATTTCCCTAGCCAAGTAATCTCTAATCCTAATCTGACTGGAGGAAAAGTAGGGGAATCCACAGAAAGTAGATGAACATCCTAAACTTGCCAAAGGCAATGCTACCATGACTGGGGGCCCATAAAGACCCCACTCTCTCCCCTAAAGCTCAAACAGGATCAGGGACAAGAGAAAACTGAGCTTGGGGCAGCTAGACCTGGTCCCATTGGTGAATGCTGGGAGTCCTGAGAAATTCAGTAAAGAGAGAGCAGTCTGGGGGTGCCAAGGCACACAGAACTCACTGGAAAGAAATCGCTGGCGTTAAAACAGCTGAGGACACACCCCTTCATCTCACAGAGGGCTGGCGTCCAGAAACCTACAGGAGGTTTCTGGCTGCTTCTGTGAAAGGTCTTGCCCCACTCCAGACTTCAGGAAGGCCTGCCTTGTCCAGGAGAAACAGGGTGACAGTAGCCCGAGTTGCAGCTATGAGAAGGAAAGGGGAAATTAGAAGTGAGGAGAAAGAAGTGGACAGGACTTGGTGATGGGCTAGCCCTGAGGATGAGGAGGAGAAATAAAGATGGCTACATGTTGTGGCCAGATGGCAGGATGGTAGCATTAAGTGGTATCGCATATAGAGGACAAAAAGAGGAATAGAATCAGCTGGGGACACGGGGAGTTCCAGTCCTACAGACCGCTTCTCTCTGGTTAAGCCCCCTTTTTTTTCCAGACTGAAGAACAACCTCAGCGTGTGGGACCCTGAAGGGTAGCTTTGTCCCCAGTTGAGCTAAGGCTTAAAGCCCCAGAAATCCTGAAGGGACGGTAGGCGCTTTGCCTGTTCCCAGGCACCAGGCCCCTGTCACTAGCTGCAGGCTTCCATAGATGTGTGGCCATCAGTCACGTAAGGGCAATGCCCCAAGCCCCTCCACATGTAGAAGACCTGACCTGTGGTCACGTAGGCTCAAGACAGATCTCCATTTTAATGAGGTACCTAAAGGCCTGGCCTGCTTAGCCAATAAGCTTTCCTTCCCAGACACCCCTCCCAGCAAAAGGTATTTAATCTCAGTTCCACACTGAGAAGTGGGGTATGGTTTTACTCATCCACTTTCAGCCATGACAATAAATGCCTTAAAACCATGGACTGCCTCTTTTCACAGGGATCCGCCATGGAGGACCATGGAGAACCATGGAGAAGGCCTTCGCCTATAGAGCCGCCTTCTAGTCTCCTGTAGAAGGCCTCTCTGTGCTCCCAGCCTCGACTTCCACCCAGCTCAAGCCAAGGACTCTCCCCTAAGGACCAGCCAGAGCTCCCCTTCCCATGCCCACCCGTGGCCCCAGGCTAGATCCAGCCTGCAGGACCCCACTCTGTTCTCAGCAGTTCTGCAGCTCCCAGTGGTGCCTGCCCCACCCCCGGAGGGGTGTCCCGGGGTTTCTCTACAGCCCAGCACCCGCTCGCCACAGCGTGGGGTAAGTGCGGTCAAAAATCCCTCGTCCAGCCTCGCCAGTAGGCCAGCCCTGTGGCAGAGGGGACGCAGGACCCATAACCCTACATCAGGGGACTTCAAAGATAGACTAAACCTTGAGATCACTTAACAGAAGCCAGGCAGGAAATTACGTGGGTGGTGGGCGTGCACCAAGGAGCCTGAGAACAGAAGCCTGGGGTCTATTAGTTATTTCTTTCCCTGCTGCAACCAAGTGTTCTACAGAGGTGACTTGGAAGAGAAAGGATTTATTTTGGCTCATGGGTTGAGGGCAAGGAAAGCAGGGTAGCTGGCGATTGCATGGCAGCAGGCAGCTGATTGGTGGCGCTGGCTGGCGGCAGCAGGGATGCAAAGCCATTTCAGAAATGCAAAAGTAGAGAAAAGAATTACTGCTGCTCAGCTGGCATTCGCCTTCCCCGGCTTTGACTCAGCACCCCCCTCCCCCTGCCGCAGACATTCATGGTGGCTCTTCTTCTGAATGTCCATCTTTTCTAGAAATGCCCTCGAGATATCACTCAAGGAGTTGACATGGATATTAACTATCACTGAAAGGCAGAGAGAAGCTGAAAAGCCTAGGAAAACCATGATGGAGGGAAATGAGAATGCATATGGCCCTGGCAGCTCACAATGGGGAGGTCACCCACAGGTAAATGGGGTCAACATATAACTGAAAGGGATGAGCAAGAAACAAAGGCAAGGATGGAAAGAAAATGGCGACCCAGAGGATGCAAAGTTCCTTCAACTCCATGGACCGTATGGGAATAAGGATTTCTGTCCCTACATGAGTATTAAAAAATGCAAATATTTTGAGTTATTAAAGCATAATTTATAAACTTCCGATTATTATACCTGTGTTCTCCACATTAGCTCTCTTCTAATGAACTAAAAGAAGATCTTTATCATCATTTAATGACCGCAGATTACTAAAATATTAAAAACAGGTAAGTTCTCCGTTAATAACAGGTCCACCCTTCAGCTATGGCAGCTGAAAGCATTGATGTATATTATTATTCCTTTATATTCAGCACCGCAGTAGGCTTTGCTCAGTTGTGAGCATGCCCAGAGTTTGAGCCTACCTCCATAGATCTAGACTGTCACATACCACTGTTCCCTCTCACCTGGGTTGTGTCTCTGCTGCTCAATTCATTTCTCCAGTAGTCAGGTAGCCAACACTGATAAAAGACAAGTGGGGGGAGTGCCTCTCTAGCTTGAACATCTAAAGACTTCTGCCCTTGCCTGTTGGTGTTGTAGCAAAAAATGTGAAACAAAGTAATTTATTATAGAAACTTCTCACTGAGGCTAAAAAATCCAGGAAAGGCACAAGTCCATTCACAAGGGCTCCCCTGCCCCCAGGCTTTGTCATACTCCCAGGGGTCCTCAGCTAAACAGCACCATGTGAGTTCTGACAGGAAGACACTGTCATGCAAACCAGAGCAACTTTCCATTTCAACCCAAAGGCCTGATAGGATCTTGCTCGCCACCCCCGTCTCCCTCCTTGTTCTTCAGACTTGCTTCATCCGTGTTTATTGTGAGGCCTCAGCCAGCAACACTCATCTGAACAGCAAGCAGCACATTCCTTGTGTCTTCATTCTTCATGTCTTCATTCACATGACATAATCTCAAAGTCGCCTTTCCAGAACTTTCTATTTAAAAGTGAACAATTACACTTACACACACACTCCTTATCTCCTTCCCTACCCAAGATTTAATTCTCTTCTTTATAATATGTAATGTGTGTGTGTGTGTGCATGCATGTGTGCACACATGGGGTGTGTGTGTGTGTGTGTGTGTGTGTGTGTCCCTTTTCCCCTGGGTTGCTGGCCACTGGTCCATGAGTGATGATGGGAGAAGAGTTGTTGAACAGGGTTTCAGATAACCAATGAGTAGAAAGGAAATGACATGACGACATTCCGGGTCTAGCTTCAGGGAGTCAGATCACCTTTACTCGGGGTGAATCAAGGGTTATATAGTTTTAAGGCTGGAGGTGGGAATATCCAGGGTAGGCAGAGGTCATTGTCTGAAGGCTAATGGTGTCTCACTGGCATCCCAGGAATCCCAGGTGCTTACTGAGCAGGTTCTTAACCTGGAGAAAGGAACCTGAACCTGTAAGCTAACATTCTGCGGTAGAAAGTGGGGAGTGTGGAGCTTCCCAGACAAAGTCAGAGGAGGAGCTCTGCTGGTAAAGGGAGGCCCCAGTTTTAACACTGAGCTCAGAAGGCTGTCCAGACAATGGTACACGTCAACCTTAATTAGCAGTTTCTACACAGTAGGTATAGATAGATAGATAAATGGATGGATGGATGGACGGATGGACTGACGGACAGATAGATAGGATAGTAGATAGATAGATAGATATAGATAGACAGATAGATAGATAGATAGGCAGAATTTACTCATTTGTTTTCTATTCCCTCAACTTCAATGTGACTCTCCAGAGACACGGACTCTGGGGCTAGAAAGAACCTAACACCCATGGGTACACAAAAAACCTGGCAGTGGACTGGATTTGAAGCTCATGAGAAGCACTGACACCTGAAGCTGACCTGGCTGGACATGAGACCATCAATAGGGGACTCGAGCGGTAGTCAGCCCCACTGCAAGGTCTTCAGTGGCTTCAGCCTCCTTACCACAGAGCTGCATAGCTGCTCCCTGCTCAAGACCCCAGTTCTATAGTGGTCTGAGGTTCAACTTCCTGGGGTCTCTCCAGTGAGTTCCTAAGCTTTTAATAAAGCTGGGGATGGCTGGGAAGTGGTGCACGCCTATGCTGCCAGCTCACCAGGAGCAACCCAGTCTAGACCGTGTAGCAAGACCCAGACCATAATATTTCCAACCTTGTGCTGTTGCCCAATGAATTCTGCAGCAACTATCCCCATGGGACCTTGAGGTTCTCGCCGTAGCCATTCAGCTGCCACTTAGAACTTTCTACCCTATTTAAATGTGTTCCATCTCGTTCTTCTTTCAAATAACTGCTGTGCCCCTCGAAGGACAGAGTGGAGTCAGTCCACACTTGGAATGGCACCCACAGCCTTCCTGTCTGAGCTTCTGCCACGAACCTGGATCCAGAAGAACAGCTACGGCTCCCTTGGCCTCACTGCCTAGGAAGGAAACTCATGCTGCATATTCTCCACTATCCCGTGGAGCACAGCCCCCCAAACCCTGAGACAGAGTTGGGGTTCCCTACACTCTCGTGGCTCCTTGCCTACACCTCCTTCTTTACTCCTTTCATCTTTTGAGGCTCCTCGATTTGATGTCTTTTTCCCTTGGTGTCATGTCCTAAATCAGGCTCCCAGATTATTCTATTCGTGACTGCTGCCTGGAATACTTCCTAGCACACAGTAGGTACTCACTAGTCTTCACTGAGTCTAACAAACACTCGATAGCCCAGATATGCCCGTATGATATGAACTCTTCATTTTTATGTGCTAATCAAATGTGTAAATTAAAAAAATACCCAGGTGGCACTGGAGAGGAGAGAGAGGGGAGAGAGAGAGAGAGAGAGAGAGAGAGAGAGAGAGAGAGAGAGAGAGAGAGAGAAATATCCAGAGCCCTGCTTTAATCACCACCATGCAGATTGGGACTTGCAGATGTGAAGACACCCAGGTTTCCAGCGAGTCTTCCCTCCTCCTAATGCTGGGCTATAATTATGTTTGGATTGAGTCTGCATGTTATTATTTACATTTCTGTGCTGGTGTTTGCACAGTTGGCACAATTCCCAAGGAAGCCTTCCTATCTGAGCCCAGAGACTGATACACGGCTCCCAGAAGGGCTGTTGAGGTTCTCAGAGAGAGTCCTTGCTCCAAGGCTAGAAGGCTTGTATCAGCCAGGGATCTTCCCTGGCTGCATCTGTTTGTCTCCTCTCTTGCCCTGGCCTTTCTTCTACCCTTCTCCCAGTCATCCTAATAGCATTGATTAGAATCACTTGTGCAATAGATAAGGCCCCTGTTATAGCGACTTGTGCTTCCCCCTGTGTAATCAGGAAGTGCATTGTTGTGTAATTCAGAAATGAATTAGCAGTAAATGTTTCAGGGATGCATGTAGAAGTGGGAATCCACTGTGCTCAGCCTTGCAGCTGGATTGCTTTCTGGCTTCTGGGGGCCCTTTCTAGTACATTCTCTATAAAGTAGCACAACTCAGGCCTCTAAGTTAGTGGGGCCTCTCTTCCTTATCCTCGGTGGGAGGGAAGGCTCTAACTGTAAACACCACAAGCTGGCCACACATCAAGGGGCTTTAGTCGTTGCTGGACAGCAACTGTAAAAGGTTATTTCTCATCTACTTGGAAAGCTTTTGGGGTCCCAGCCAAGATAATGGGGAGATAGACATTACCAAGAAATCTGAAGCTTAGAGATTCCTAAAGTAGCCTACAATAACTTTCCTCTGATGGAGGGGGGAAACACCATGTAGTTTAGCATAGGTACCTTAGTATATGTTAGCTCATCAACAAAGACAGTACAGAAGCAGTTGCTTTCTGGTTCAGGCTGCATAGCTGGACTGTGGTGGTAAGCTTGGAGATAATGTGAATCCTCCAGAAACACAGGAATCTCCAAGTAGATGTATCTTCCTCGTCCCTTACCCTCTCTCTGCTCTTCCCATCTCCTCTGTCACCAGTGTCTAAACATACCCAGAAATGTGTGCTATGTGAGGTTACTGATGAATAAAGAACCATCTATCAATTTCCTACCTATGCGTGGGGCCAGAGCACCATGGAGCTGTGAGGAACAGGCTGGGAGCAAAAGTGGGGTCAAGGCATGATCAAACCCTGGAAATCTCATCCTGAGATTGGCAGGAGGAGGATGGTACCCCCTCCCCTGTGGGGAGCCTGCATGTCCGGGCACATGTAGCCTTACAACGCCACCTCTGTCCCTCTTGATGTAGTCATGTAGCTTGTTTTAGGTTAAACTCCTTCTCTCCTTATAAGGTCATGTTCAGCCAGCACCTCTCCATCTACTTGGCTGTCCTTTTCTGTACCTTTTACCACCCGTAGGTCATTGCGGGTTTTAATGACCGGGACTTCTGCACCAGTGTCTCCTCATTGGATAGTGGCCATACTCACCCGGTGCATTCCACCTGTGACCCATGGCCTGCTTAAGACATATTTATTGACAGAATGATTGAGGTGGTGACCAGAAGGACGTGCGAACTGGGAGCAAGAGGTAGGGTGAGAGAGCCCAAGGTGCAGACCCATATTAGCCTTCATGATGTCCTGAAAGAGACTCTGCCAGAGCTAAGGAGAACTCTTTTGATTACAGGATGGTTTGGGCTGGAATTTCAATAGCAGATTATGGCTCTCACCTCACTCCATTCAACAAGCCTGAGATGAAGGCATCTGACCTGAAGCACCCTGGAAGATCCTGGAGCACTCCTGTCTGCTTTCCCTGTTAACTGCCATGCCTTTCGTGAGCACCCAGAAGCTGCTGAGCCTCAGAAATGCCCCTCTGAGCCTGGGATTTTCTAAGCCTCAGAAGGCTGGGGGTGCACGGGGGAGGCGGTGTGCGGGGAGTGGGGACAGGGACAGTTGTGTTCATGCTGCTCAAAGGAGCATTTGATGAGACAACTCTGAGAAGCCTGCTAAACCTCAGACTCCTCAGGCTTGAAATTAATTCATGGAGGGCAGGCAAACCTCAAAATCAGCAGGAGAATGAAACTGCTTGAAACTGCTGCTAACCAACAGCAGCCTCTGAGCTCACGCCTATTAGAGCCTGGGCTTCGCACTTGTACCCACAGTGACCCTCCCAATAGCCCGGAAAGTGCGTGTTCGTTATCAGCCTAGTTTACAGACAAAGAGGCACAAACCGATGGCAAGACATTGTCATCTGCTTGAATATGTTTGAGTAAACGAAGGAAGTACTTACAGGAAATTTCTGCCCAGAAAGACCCTCTTGGGGGTCTTTGCTTTAGCATGAGGAAGAATTCACAGGTCTTTAAATCTAGTGTGTGCTTTATTTATTTTTTTTTAAATGATATTCCTTCCCATGTGTCCAAGGACAGCTAGCCTTGTGCTCTGTGGCCTTGAGGGGGATGCCCGTAGTAGGTACTCAGTTGGAGGAACACGGCTGCTTCTGGGTGTTCCGTTTTGTTTGTATTGCTGAAGATGGGACTCTGACCACGAGTGCTAGATACAGCACTCCAACCTTGAACTCTACCCAGCTCAGGCTGAAATCCTCGAAAGCTTGTGGGTAGGAGAGTAAGAAAGGAGTGAGAAAGAAAGAGGAGTTTTTAGAGGCTAGGAAGGACATGCTTCCAGCAGGACCTGTTTCCCATCCCGGAAGCAGCTCAGAGAAAGAGAAAGACTAAGACAGAAAGACTGCGCATGGGCGCTGGACTCGCTGTGGGTGGTGGGCAGGGGCTTTTAGCCTAGACAGTCCCCAGGCATCAGGCCCAGGAAACAGAGACCTCCTCCAAGGATAGTCGGGCTTGGACAGCCTGCCTGTCGGAGTGAAAATGAGAGCTGCTTTCCCACTCTGCTGTGCTCTGTAAAGCGCACTGTGCGCCCCCAGTATGGGAGGAGCAGTAGAATGGGAACCCTGCCTGAGATTTAGTTAGACTGAGAAACAAACCTGTCGAACCGATTCATATCACCAGCGTTCTCTTTTAAAACTCCACTTATTCCTTGCATGTGAAAAGGAAGATTTTTTTCTTCTTTTTTCTGCAGATTAAAAAGTGTATGATGAGGGAGTATTTGAATCTCCACCCGAATGAACCGACTCTAAAATGAAATCGATGCTAACGCCAATCAATGACATTTGAATGGAGATTGGTGACTAAAGGTGATTAAAGAGTTATTAATTTTGTTGCGTTGACCAGGGGCTGAAGCTATAAAGTGTCTTTTCACAGGGAAGCATACAATAAAGTAAAATGTCAAAGAGCTGACATTTTACTCTAGCAAAAAGTTTGTCTTCAACACAAGAAAAACCCAACAGATATGAAAAATATTAAAAATTGTTCAGTCTATTTGTATATGGGGCTTTGGTATACTGTTTCAACTTTATATTACACTCGTATAAATATATAAATGATGACATTTTATAAGTTAATTTCTATAGAAAATAATGTATAGGAAGCTGTACATGGTGATACACGTGTATAATAATGTATAGGGGGCTGTACATGGTGATGCACATGTATAATAATGTATAGGGGGCTTTACATGGTGATATTCATGTATAATAATGTATAGGAGTTGTACATGGTAATACATGTGCATAACCCCTGCACTTGGGATTTGTGTGCAGGACAGTAAGTGAAGTTGAAGTCACACAGGGAGACTTGGTCTCAAAAAAAAAAAAATGGCTGGGGATATAAGCAAGTAGAGCATCTGCCTAGCATGAGGAGCCATCCCAAGGACTACAAAGAAGAGAGAAAGAGGCAGGGTGAGGGAAAACAGAGAGTGAAGGAAGAAGAGAAAGAGGAGAATAAGAAGGGAGAAGGAAGGGAGATGGGCTGGTGGCACAGCAGAGTAATAGAGAATGTACTTGTCTAGAATGAGGCTTTGGGGCCCCAAGTTCGATTCCTGACATCATGAAAGTATTGAATTTGCAAAGAATAAGTTACAAATAAAGGAATAAGTGTGTGGGTATATGTATACATACACACACACATATTTACACAGTATTCAGTAACTCAAGAGCCTTGTACATCTTAGCACTCTATAACTAAACTGTGTCCCAACACTTCCTTTACTTTTTATTTTAATTGTCCAGGAAGGCCTAGAACTTGTGATCCTTCTGCTTCATCCTCCTGAGTAGATGGAATTACAGGCTTGCACCAGCAATCTTGGCAGAACTGTCTTAAGCATCTATACTTGGCAGTTTTATTACAGCTTTTCCCGAGTGCTTGTAGTCCCCAGATCTGTGTTATGGGTAACAGAAAGAGGAGACACATCAGCAGTTTTAAATAGCTCTGTGGAGGGGACAGTGCCTCTGCCTGTTTTCTACTCCCCCTGGAGGCTCTTCAGCAACTAATGAACCAAGACAGGCCTCCCCACGTTGAGAGGAGCCAACATCTGTCTCTACAAGATAGAAACTCATTATCTCCTTGTCCCCAACTGGTGCGCCCTCCTCCTCCATTCAGCTGCAGCACAACATATGGCTAATGTGTTCCTTCCCAAACACAAAAGGCACAGGCAGGAAACTCATGTTGGCCCACCAGACAGACACTTCCCTCTATCCTTGTTCTGTTAGTCTGTCTACACTGAGTGTTGCAGGGCACACAGCTCAGAAACAGTAGACATTTGTGTCTCATAGTCTTGGAGTCTAGGAAGTCCACAGTGAAGGTGATGGAAGATTTGATGTCTAGTGAGAACATAGTTCCTGATTCCTAAAGGTCTGACTTTCTATCTTCCTCACATGGATGGACCCAGGTTGCTCTCTGAGATGCCTTTATAAGAACACTAACATACACTTGTGTATGTTCCACAGTCATGCTATAATTCGTTCTAATAACACTCCATCTAATTAATGAGTTTGGGGGAGGACACACAAATTCTATAGCACCTGGTATGCTATAGATGGACTTAATCACATGGGAACTAAAGAATAGAGTAATAATGACAAATAAGTCTCCTTAAATGAGCCCTGTAGACATAATCTTTTCTGAAATCAGAGGTCATGGACAAGCAGAAGACTTGATTCCTCCCCGACTGTCTCACAAGCCATTAAGTCACCCACATCTCTGACTCAGAGGACATGATTAAGGCACAGAAGAGAGACAGATACTTATCTATGACTTGAGGCTCTTGTGTGAGAAAAGCAGACAAGCAGTGGTGTAGGAGAACAGGGGACAGCCATGTCCTGGGGCGGGGCTATAAGTGGATGGGGCTCCCAAGATGTGCGACATGTAAAACTGAAGAGATGATGGACATCTGAGGACCTAAGCAGGTTGAACTGGACAGAAGCAAGTCAAGCAATGAAGCCTGGCTAAGTAGAAAATGCACAGCTGACAGGAAGAAGAAGGCTTTGTCTTGGAGACACACTGAAGAATAACTGCATTGGAAGGAAGCCAGGAGCCAGAGAGTGACCGACCACCCAAGCGAGGGGGAGACCCTCTTGGCCAGTTGGGTTGGACCTAGGTACAACTCTACAGAGCTAGCTTGGAAGACCCTCCCATGGTCTGTAGATGGACTGTGTGTCTGATTCTCCCCAGCCTCGTTTCAAGCTGCTTCTGTGATTATCCATAATTACAATAAGCCCTGCCTGGGCAGGAGGATGTGAGGAGAAAGTTAATTCACAAGGCTGTCTCAGTGCAATGTTCTTGCTGCTATGGAGTTACACAGAATACTAGGTGTACTCCGAATGCCTCCTAAATGCCAGCTTGCAGTTCCTGGGGGGCGGGGCAGAGCGCCGATGAGCCTGGGGTTTGTATGTGGCCTTTGCTTCTTTCTGTTGACTAATAAGCAATAAAAGGTGCCTGTAAAAAGTGAAGTGAATGGCTGCGTGACGGGTGGGGGGTGTGGGAGGGGGTGGGGATGGGGGGGATTCTTTACAATAAGTGATGAGTAGCCCTGCCCCTTCACCCCTGGATATTCTTCCTCCTAGCGGAGTTAAGCATTCTACTAAGCCCCTTTTTTCCCTTCATGGGTGTAGGCAGCCGTGTTTACAGTTGCAAAGTCGTATGACTAGCACCTGACAATGTAAGCAGTTGACTTCTAGAGTGGCCAGCTCAGCTAAACTGGTAAACAAGTCCTTTGTGCATGCGTCAGCCTCGTGCCCCTCCCGAGCGGGCTTATGCTAATGAGGTATTGGCAGCTGAACCTATCTTGAGAGAATACATCACCCAGCCCCTTGGGCAGTTATATAAGCAGCTCATTTCTGCTGCTTGAGAGCCCATCCCTTCCTGGTCCAGGCCCCTGGCTATACGTCCCCATCCATAGGCCTCCGTCCAGTTCCCCGTCCCTAAGTCAAGAGTCGTTCCTGGAATAAAGCTGACTGAGAAGGATTCGACCTTGTCGTGTCTTACTTGCTGGCCAAGGCGGACGCGACACATGGGAATTGGGAGAATTCAGGAGCTCTCCAAGAATGAGTGCACATATCAAAGACCTGATGGTTTGAGGGCCAGCCCACAGGGCTCCAGCTTCCTTTGCTTTGGCATTGGGGATTGGGGTGGGGGTGTCAATGGAAGCACTCAGCAGGGAGCCTGAAGGTGTCACATGTTTCCAAGAGAAGCACACCCTTCACACTGGACAGAGTCCTGGCTTCAGCACATCTGCATGTCATCTGTATCTAGTCTGGGCTCCAGTTGCTGTAAACTCCTGTGTCATCTGTATATGACCAATGAAAACCCATCTAATCTCCCTGGAAACTCAATGAAGTCCTTGATGGTCAGAGCCTCCTCTGGCAATAATGTCATCTTATTATCTTCTTTGTGCCAGGCACTTCACTAGACTGGGGAAGAAGGAGACCAGGAAAACATGATTCCTGCATCTACTATCAAGTGGAAACATGGGAGGCCAGTCAGTCAACATGCTTATTTGGTAGTGTGGCATGGGCTTCAATGGAGACATGTGGAATGCTATAAAAGCACTATGTCTCCTGAGATGCAGCTGCATCTAAGGGATGCGTTTGTGTGGATATGGGTATAGCCCCAAAGGCCCACATTTTAAGACTTGGTTCCCTAGATGGTGCTGTTGAGAAATGGTAGAATCTGTAAGGTCGTAGGAGAACCCTTAAGGTTGTGTCTTCAAAGGAGACTTGGGATTCCTCTGGTGCTTTCCCTCTCTGCTTCCTGGCACATGATGTAACTTCTTCACTTCCCTGATTGCTCCTGCCACAACATGCCACTGTCCCTGGGGGCCTAAAGGTATGAGATTGCCTGATTTGGGATAAGAACCTCCAAACTACAAAGAAAATAAACATTTCTCTTTATAAATATATCATCTCGGTATTTCATTACAGTGACAGGAAGGAGCAAGGAGAAGCCATGCCTAAAAGCAACATTTCTAATGTCTTCATCTGGGAGAGGAGTAGAGAACGAAGCCTGAAGCGAACTCTCAAGAGTTGCAGTGCTGGGATTCTCAGCCTGCCTCGTTTTGGAATGCAAGACATCAAAGCAAATGCCATTTTTGTAATGAGACGTTTTATTATCAATCCATTCCCTAAAGTAAGTGAAGCCCACAGGCTTAAAACAAAATACTTGCAAGTTGATTATAATGCAGCCACGTAAAACTACGCCACATTTTCCAAACACTGTACCCACCCAGTAGGTTCCATACATTGAACTCAGAATTTTGTTCTATTTCCAAGCTAGAGATAGATGGTGTGGCTGTCTCTTACAACACTAGGCAATAACAGCAAGCCACAACTCTGCATCAGGGACTTGTTCACAAGGAGGACTTGAGAAGATGCCTGAGGACACTATTGGCAGGGCTTCTGGACACAGGCATTCAGAAAATACCAACATCTTAGTTTGCTTTCTGTGACTTTGGTAAACATCAGGACCAAACACAGTATGGGGAGGAAAAGGTTACTTCACTTCACAGCTTCCAGTTCATCAAGAAAGGAAGTTAGGACAGGAACTCAAAGCAGGAACTGAAGCAGAGGCCCTGGGGGAACACTACTTACTGGCTTGCTTTCCAGGACCCAGCCTGATTTCTTATACAACCTGGGACCACCTGCCCAGGATGGCCCTGAGCTCGATGGTTGGAACTTCCCATGTCAAACATTAATGAAGAAAATATCCACAGATATGTCTACAGATATGTCCACAGGCCAGTCTGATGGAGTCAAAACTTCAATTGAGGTTCCCTCTTCCCAAGTAACTCTAGTTTGTGTGTAATTGACACTGATCAGCACAACTGAACCCTAATTAATTTGACATACAAACATATCAGTCTTAAACTATAACCTTTTCTTACTTGTTTATCCCCCATATTTCCAGTTGATATCACAATATAAAATCCAATCCCACTTTAAAAGTTTCATAATCTTTAAAAAGTGGAAATACTTTAAAAGTTTGGTCTCTTTAAAACATCCTGTAGGCAGCCGATTTAAGATGGTGCCGGTTTCCGACATAGCCAGCTCAGCTTCCTGTATAAACAAGTCTGTTGCGCATGCGTCGGCCTCGAGCCCCTCCCAAGAGGGCTTATGTTAATGAGGCATGAGCCCTAACCAATCATGGGGCTTATGCTAATGAGGTATTGGCCCTAACCAATCCTGAGAGAACAGGCTGCCTGGCCCGCCCCCTTGGAAGGGTATATAAGCAGTGCATTTCTGCTGCTTGGGGTTCCCCTTCGATGAATAAAGATTGTTCCTGGAGTAAAGAGCTGTCAGAGAAGGATTCTGCCGTGTTGTGTCTTACTTGCCGGCCGAGGCGGACGTGACAACATCCAAAATCTCTTAATTGTGAACTCCCTCAAAGTCCAAAATAAGTTACATACTTTCTTATTCAAGAAGGAAGAATAGTCCGATCAAAGCGAAAGCAAGCCCATTGATAGTCAATAAGACACAGCTGAATTAGCTTCAGATAACTGGCGTTGATTGGTCCAGTGTAGCAAAGGTTTCTTTTCGCTGTTGCTGGTCTCTTATTAATCATAGCTGATTCTTCAGTCCAGCTTTCCAGCAACCACAGATTCTTAATTAAAAATCACATCGACAACCCTGATAGGATCTTTGCTTCATGCTAAAACTTCTCAGACCAGGCCTGTACGGTCTACATTTCTCCCAATATTCTCTTCCTAGCTCACATAGACCATCCCATTAAACTCTTGAGTGCTAATGGTTTTTCTAGCCCAAGTTATAAACACATCCATAATCCTCCTTCCAAACAGCATGGTCAGGTCTCCCACAACAGCCGGCTCTCCAGGACTAGTTTATGTCCTGCTTTGCTTTCTATTGCTGACATAAACATAATGTCCAAAAGCAACTTAGGAAGGAATGGACTTACTTCAGCTTACAGTTTATAGTCAATCCTGAAGGGTAAGTCAGGGGAGGAACGGAAACATAAACCATGGAGGGACATTGCTGACTGCTTTGCCTTCCATGGCTTGCTTAGCCAGGTTTCTTGTATAACCCAGGACTACCTGCACAGGGATGACACCTTCCCTAATCCTAATGATGGTCTGCAATCTGCAAGCTGAAATAACACCCTCTCTCCCCAAGTTGCTTTTGGTAATGGTGTTTTTCATAGCCACAAAGTAGATGTATGTTTGAACCACAGGTTCACGTTTGAAATTCAGTCACCACCTCATGCTCCTCCCTGTACCCTTTCTTTCAGGGGGTAGGGATTGAATCTAGGGCTTCCCTACATGCTAAGAAACATGAGTTATCATTTCAGGGGTCTTCTTACTTTTTGGGACAGTCACATTAAGTTTTCCAGGCTAGCCTTGAACTCATTCGGTAGCCCACATAGGCCTCGAGTTCACAGTTCGCCGGCCTCATTATCTGATTAGTTGGGATTTCAGGCCTGTACCATCAAATTTGTAGCACTGTTTTGAGAGCTGTGGAACTTTTAGGATGTGGGCCCTGGCTAGGCTAAACAGACACTTTGGCAAGCCTTCGAAGGTTATATGCTTCCGGTTCCAGCCTATGTGTCCTATTTCTTGTCTGAGGCTGATGTGAAGAGCCAAGGTCATACGTTCTCAACTCAGTAAACCCTGCCACATCTTCCCCACAAGGATGGAATGAAAGTTCTGGGATCATGAGCCAAAATAAACCTTTTCTCTTTAAGTTGATGTTAGGGATCTTGTAGTAATGGGGAAAGCAACTGCAGGGCTGGACACAGCTGTGATAAGCTCGACCATGAGATTCTCAGGCTGTTTGGAACTGGTTTGCAGGAGGAATTTGAAAGATTTTAGAACTGCAGGCTAGAGAGTAGCTAGGATAGTGTAAGTTCTGCCAAATAGTAGGTTCTGGTGGGAGGGCAGAAGATCAGAATGACAATAGGACGATGGGCAGTAAGGATTGTGCTCATAACGTTCCAGATAGATATGAAGACCTTACTGGGAAACAGGACTCAAGGTCATTCAGGGTACACCTGACCAAGAACCTGCATTGATTTCACACATGTCTTTAAGGACTAGTTCATCTGGTAGAGGAAATTTCAAGACAGCATGACACCCAGACTGTGGCATGGTTATCACTGGCTGTTTTTTAACCAAATTTACAGCAAGGAGCCACTGAAAGCAAAGAATTGAGTAGAAGGATTTGTAACTCATTCAGCAAAGGAGTCTGAATACTGCTAGTGTAGTGAACCATGTGAATACTGCAGGCAAAGCCATGGTAGTTGTTAAAGTCAAATTGAGTGCTTTGCCATAGTTCAAGGGATGGGTGGCAGGGGGCGGGGCACACGGGCCTCAAGGCAAAGATCCCACCTATTGGAGACTGCAGGGTATAAGCTCAGTTGAAAGACTTTTATTTAAAATGAGACTTCCTATAAAGGAGTGCCTAAAGGGGCACTCAGGAATTATTTCTCCAGGCTAAGCCTTTTGGGGCTTTAGAATGCTGGCTCTATCCTGAGTTGAAAGAAAAACTTAAGTGTCATCTGCATGGTGCTGAGTTTTCAATCACAAAGAATGCAATTGTAACAGATGGAATGCTTTGCTATGAGATTCCAGAGGAAAGTCTAAGACCTGGAAGTGTGCAGCAGGATTGGGGCTCCTCACAGGACCTCCTGACTAGGCTGTTAAGGTGAGGCCCAAGTGTCATCGGAGACTCTAGGATACTGAAAACACCAAGAGCAGGTGACATATGCTGATAAAAGTTATAGGCAGTAATTGGAGGTGGCCCTCAATTTTCTCTCCAGCAGCACACAGCCCTGTGTTCACTTGCGAGCAAAACTCACCTGAACTGCATTAGCTGCTTATCAGCTAAGAACATTCCCTGTCTCTAAAAAAGGAAGTTCTGGTCTCCCATATACCATGAGTACTCAGGCAGCAGGGATGGAAGGGGAGGGGCCACCCCAGCCCCTTGAAGCTCAGATGATGTCATCATAAGCCCCATTTGCCAGACACAGAGCTACATAATTTACTGTTTCCATGCTTGGCTTTGGTCTTGCTTTGGTCTAATCTCTCCTTATTGGTGTCTCATCTGTCCCTCTATACCACTGTGTACTGAAAGTATCTAACCTGTTTATTTTTGTAGAGTCTCATAGTTAAGAGTTTGCCTCAAACCGGGCGGTGGTGGCGCACGCCTTTAATCCCAGCACTTGGGAGGCAGAGGCAGCCGGACTTCTGAGTTCGAGGCCAGCCTGGTCTACAGAGTGAGTTCCAGGACAGCCAGGACTATACAGAGAAACCCTGTCTCGAAAAAAAAAAAAAAGTTTGCCTCAAGTCTCAGAAGAAATGTTAAACTTTCAAACAGGGTGGGGACTGTTGCAACTATGGAAACTTTTGAAATTGGACTGAATGTCTTTTGTATTATGAGATGGCATGCGCTTCGGGGGGCAGAGTATTTTTACTTGAATGTGAAATGTCCCTAAAAGGTTCATGGTTTGAACGTCTGGGCTGCAGCTTGTGGCAGTATTTTAAGGAAGGCTATGGGACCTTTCCGAGGTGGATAAGCTAATGAAACAAGGCAGTATGGATGTTCTACCACTTCGGGTACTGGGTGGTTTTCTGGGCTTCTTGTCTACAGCCATGCTGTATGGAGCTCAGACCTCTGTTCTCACTATCATGGACTCTCTATGCCTTCCCTCCTGTGGGGGTCTAAAAACTTTTGAAAGCTGTGAGCCAAAGTAAGCCTTTCTTCCTTAAATTGTCTCCATCAGGTCACCTTGTGTCACTTTGTCATAGTGAAAAGCGCTGCTCCTCCTCCGACTGAGTCTAGGAGAGTTGAAGTCAGTGTGAAAGCCTTCCGGTGAATCACCATGATTTCTGGTCAAAATCCTACAAGGAACATTCATCAGACTCTTCTGCTAGAAACAGAAAACTAGTCCACAGACAGACTAACACAGGAGTCAGGACGTGCAAGTGTACTGTCTCCCTTACGCTTTGATCTGAAGGCCGTATGGGAGACACAGTGCTATCCTCTGGTAGCGGCTTGAATGAAATTCTCTCCATAGGCTAGGACATTTGAATAGTCCCTGGTGGGTTTGGGGGTATGGCCTTTCTGGAGAAAGTATGTCACTGGGGGTGGGCTTTGAGAACTTAAACTGTGCTTGTGGTTCAAAACGCAAACCCTCAGCTACCTGCTTCTGACAACATAACTTCACTCCACTCTGCTCTGGAACCATGAACCCAAATAAGCTCTTTGTTCTCTAAGTTGCCCTGCTCAAGGTGTTTTGTCACAGCAATAGAAAAGTACCTAATGCATCTGTCTACACACAGAGATGCTGTGGCTGTGGTCTCAGTTTTCTCACCAGTAGCACACAGCCCTGTGTTCACTTGCGAGCAAAACTCACCTGAACTGCATTAGCTCTCTTAGCTGCTTATCAGCTGACAACATTCCCTGTCTCTAAGGAGGGCGGCTCTCAGCTTCCCTACACCTAGCCTGTCCCCTTTCTTGGTATTACTGAAACTCTGCCCTTTCCCCAGGAGCACTCAGAAGCAGCCTTGCTTCCAGCAGGAGCTTCAAGCCATGTCTTTTCCCATAGCATGAGAAGCCCAGGTTGCCTTCGCCACTGTACATCTCTAGAGGAAGGCAGAAACCATCCTGGCCCACAACTTTAATTGATTGCTTTCCCTCTGTTGGGCCCTGGGATCAGCTCAAATAGCTCATAGATCGGTGCTGCTGAGAGATCTGGGGCTCCCAGAATGCTCTGTTGGGAAAGGCCAATGTCTCAGGGTCAGTGATTGGCTGGAACAATACAACAGTCAGTCAGTAAATGCCGCTTGAGGATACATGTGCATAAGATTGCAAAGAGACAAGCGGGAGGCAGGGAAGTTGTTGATATCCAAACAGCAGGTCAGACCAGCACACAGCACAGCCACTGCAAAGGAAGAGGTAAACTTAGCACATAGCTTCTAGGGAGTATGAGGGCTCTGGCCATAGATGCTCTCCTGTCTAACAGATCATCATTTGTTACAGCTCCATCCTACTGCAAGTGCCTTACTCACAGGAAGCCCTTAACAAAGTCACTAGCCCCTGACTCAGAGCACTGTAGAAAATGCCACATAGAAAACACCCTGTACCCAAAGGGGCCTCCAAAACTAGGTGTGTCGCTAAGTAAAGTGGGCCACAAATTACACATCCGTGATTTAACCAAGAACAGATTAAAAATCTCCAGACAAAGAATTATACTTGTTGACTATGAACAAATTTCTTTCCTTGTCATTTCCTCCCTAAATAATGCAGTGAGACAGTTCTTTACCCAGCCTTGGCATTCTTGTAGTATATTAGGCATTATGTTTATTATAGTAGGCATCATCAATAGTCTACAGAGGATTTAGAGTGTGCAAGAGGATGTATGTAGATCCTATGCAAATAAATCTGATGCATCCAGGTCTCTTAGGAAGGTTCTGGAACTAAAGCCCCATAAAGGACAATTATGTTCATATACATAAATATTCTTAGAGACATACATATATCCTTATATTTATGTTTCTGTATACTTATGTCTCTATATTTTTACATATGTGAATATATTCCTAAATTCATATCTATATCATATACATATATATGCATTCCATATGTATGTATTCCTGTATTTTTATTTGTATTTCACATTTATGCATATGCATTCTTATATGTATGTATGTATGTATGTATGTATACTCCTGCATGTATACTTCACTTTATGTTATATGCTAATTCCCAGGTATCTGCAGGAATCCACAGATATGTTTCAAAGAAAGCTTTCTCTTGATCATAGGAAGTAATCAATAGCATTTCCATTAATAAGAAGAATAAAAAGCATTTGGACTCAGGACATGTCAAGAGGGTAAATAACCCAGTCCTCTAACATGGCAGAGAAGTAATAACCCAGTCCTCTAACATGGCAGGGAGATACTAACCCAGTCCTTAACTTGGTAGGGAGGTAATAACCCAGTCCTCTAGCATGGCAGGGAGGGTAAAAACTCAGTCCTCTAACATGGCAGAGAAATAATAACCCAGTCCTCTAACATGACAGAGAAGTAATAACCCAGTCCTCTAACATGGCAGGGAGGGTAATAACCCAGTCCTCCAACATGGCAGGTAGTGTAATAACCTAGTCCTCTAACATGATAGGAAGGTAATAACCCAGTCCTCTAACATGACAGGGAGGTAATAACCCAGTCCTCTAACCTGGCACAGAAGTAATAACCCAGTCCTCTAACTTGGCAGGAACAGTGAAAACCCAGTCCTCTAGCTCCACTGCCTCAGAAACCTTGAGCCATGTTGGCACTTTCTGTTCCCCTTACCCCTCCCTAGCATCCAGCAACAGGGTTGCAGCAAACCCGGGGTTTGCCCCCTTACAGGCACTGGCTGGCACTTTCTGCATTAAGCACAATGTGATTTATACACAGTAAGAACACTCATTCATTTAGTACCATTATATTACCTCATTGGAGACTCAGTTTTGGCTTCTGGTGCCCCCTGTATGTTAATTCAGAAGTTCAAGAAGTCAGACATTTTAAATTGTGCCTACTCCCTGCACCAAACACAAATGCGCCTGCAAGTTCATCCCAATTAACAAGAGTTTGCATCTTTGAAATGATTTAGATAGAGCTACCTGTAGCTTTACCTTAAGATAAAGGAATGGAAGAGGTAAGAGGGGGGGGGGGCTTGATTAAATTATTTAATTAATTGATTAAAATGTTTGACTTAAAGTACTATCCATCCTTCTTCCTGTGTCCACCATAGAACATTCAGGGGATTTGCATGGTAATGAGCTGGCTGGTAGAAATAAACACAGCAGAGCGACTATTCTGTCTGGGGACTTAAGCGGCTGTCTAGGAGAAGATCCTTGAGCCTTAGGTCATTTACCTCAGCCAGGGAAAGCTGGACAATGCCATTCTGGTCCTTGTCCAAAAGGCTGAACACTTCTGAAACACCAGAGAAGGGTGAAAATTAGTCGTGTCTGTTCCTGGGTTTTGGAACATCAGAGAGCTGCCTCTGACCAACCATGCCAAGCTATAAGCCTCCACCCCTCTTTTCCCCTCCACCCCCTGCCCTCCAGATCTAACCCAGGGACCAGCAGTCAGGGTGAGTTTGGTGGCAGCAGACATCGCCCAGATTGAATGGGAACCCTAACCCTAACTCTAACATCGTTAGCAGAGATGCCCCTCTGGATTGTCATCTTCAGAAGCTCAATTAAGAAACTGGTGGGTTTTTTGGCAAGGGGGTTGAGGATGGTCCAGTCCCTCTGCTCTATCTCTAGCCAACTGATATTTTACCCCTAAGACTTTCCACCTTGCACTCACCCTGCGTGGGGAAGGTCCCTTCCCTTAAGAAGATATCCCGCTGAACGGCTCTCAATGCCTGTCAGCTACCGATGCTCCTCCTGAGTATCGGTTATACAAATCTCATGTACACTTTTAGTCCCCAGTCTCCAAAGGCACCGTCAGGCCTTGCCTCCTGGCCTAACCCCTGCAGTGCTCTGTGTCTCTGAAGAAAAGAAGAGGGGCAATGAAAACAGGCTTACTGAACAGGGTCTCCAGGCGGATCATACAAGCCACAAAGCCGTCAAAGTCAATGCCAAGTTTGCTGCATGCATATCGCATGGCAATGGTCTGTTGCACCTGGTTGTTGAGGGTGAAACCTGATGGCCAAGAGAGACTGTGTCATGTGTGGATGATGCAAAGATCTTCACATTTTCCCGATAGACTCCAAGGGGATGACACCACAGGGGCCCTCCATCAATCTGTGGAAATCTGTAAAGCAGGACTCCTCTGCCTCTCCCAGGGAGTCTCAGGAGATGCTCTGCCAACAGGTCCCTCCACTTTTAGAGAAGTTTCATCAGCCCCTTCCCTAGTCCAACACTGGCCCAGCCCTGGGAAAGTCATAGCTACATACCCATTGTATGTGAACATACAAAAGGTGAGAAGGTTTATATCAGTAGGCCCAAGCAGAGCTCCACCCTGTAACTGCTATCACTGCCTCAGCAACAGGCAGAATGCAGAGCTCTGAACATCTCTCCTCCCTGGATAGGATGGATCTTCAGCAAGACTTTGTTGTCACACTGGCATCCAATGTAGGAAAGCTCTTGGGAAAGACCCTTAAGCCCCACCATCATTAGAACATGTGCTATTTCTGGTGAACACATCTGGGTCCTAAGATCTCTTCTACAGGACAGTTCCTCACCTGCTTTCTTGAGAGCTGTTCTCATCTCATGGGCATCCATGATCCCTACATGGTTGTGGTCCATTTCTTGGTAGATCTCCTGAAGCCACAGAGAAATTCCACATGAAAACAACATAGCCCCAGCATTGACAGTTCCCTCCAATCTACTCTCTTGAGAGGCCAAGGATACACCCAAGACAGGTTCTATTGCCGTCTCCAAAGAAATTATGGAATAAATAGATATGGGACTAATGTCCGTGTTATGCTTTGTCTTCTGCATGAGGCTTTCATCATAGAGGTCGGCATCGGTGTCTCTCATTGCCTTTGCCTTCTGAACAGTGTACCTAGGTGTGGATGGTTTTGACCAGAGTCTAGAATCTAGAACACCCCAGGAATGAGTATTATAGAGGGTCATAAGGAAGGAGTGGGGCCAGGGACCAGAGAGATACCCTTCTCTCCCAGAGGTGTGTGGATCTTCAGCCAGAGAGTCTTGAACTCCTCAGGTTGCAGGCTTCCTGTCCCATCACTCTAAGTTTGTTAAAGGTCAACGTGGACAAGCTCTAAGTCTTTAGTGAGTTTCTCTCTTGTGTGAGCTGACATCAGCGACTTGAGCCCTTAGTAAACCTTCCACATTTGCAGCAAGCCACACAATGGGGGATGGTGGGAAGCAAACTCAAATCAAGTTTAAAAAGTTCGGTACTCACTACAGAGGCCAGGGGCGGAGGTAGGAACAAAGAACCACATGGGCCTAAAGCCCCCTACATCAGCACTGATTGGCCTCACACCTTGGGTGACAGCGGCTGCAGCTACGTGTTAATATCAGACTCAGATTTCTGCGATTGGTGCAATTGCTCATTCAAATCATGATAGTATTGTCAGAATGTCAAAACAACAACAACAACAACAACCCAGGTATTACAAACACAAGGTCTTCTCAAAGGCTCTAATAAAACCAAAAGAGGGATATGTGTGCGGGGAAGGCCGTGTGGAACTTCCTATATCTGACTTATCTTCCTTCATGAGTACTTACTGAGTCCTGAGCTACACATGGGACTTTGGCTGTCCATTGTTCTTACCCTCATGAATTTCAGTCTCTTTTTTCACCAATCACAATAAATCTATAAACACCACTATGTTGCGGGACAGAAACTCCTCCGTATGTACTTTAGATAGCCAAATGGAAGGCCACTCTGTACCCATGAGTGTAAAGCTCCCTGCTCCAGTCTAGAATCATGGTTACTGCCAAGGTCCACATGGTAAAGGCTCAGTCCCCATCATGGCACTCTTGGGGAGGTGGTGGAACTTTGACAAGATAGGCCTAGTGGGACACAACAGGTCACTGGATCCTGGAAAGGATGTTAGACCCTGCCCCTTCCTCTTTCTCTCTCTCTCTCTCCCTCACTTCCTGGATGCCACAAGGAAAGTTCTTCTCATTCTCACCATTGTGTGTTGCCTCGTCAGAGGTCAAAGCAGCCAAAGTCGTGAGCCCAGATAAACCTTTCTATTACTCATCCCTTTGGGTATTCTGTTAAAATCATGCAAGGCTGACTAGCATCCCCTGACTAGCATTCTCACCCTTTCAGATCATCCAGTCTCAGGCTGTAGCTCTGATTAGTGCTGGATGCTGACTGGAGCACAGCTCACTCCCTTACTACAGCACAGACAGTCTCTGCAGAGTGCTGGGCTGGCAGAGATTCCACCCTGAGTGTCGGCACTTTCTATGATTGCATCTCATTTTACCTCCACAATGACTGCACAAACTAGACATTTTGGTCCCATTCTCTAGGGAAAGACCCTGACAGTCTAAGCACTTAATTACTGCTCTAAATTTATATACCTGATAAGTCATAAATACAGCATTTGAACCTTTGCATGTTCCAAAGTCCAGATAAACCTATTGAGTCAGGGTCTCCATCACTGAAATGTAAGCAATGGCACTTTCAAGTTTCCATGGGTGAGGGAATACTGATGTGCTCGAATACTTGAAACATGGAGACTCCATGGATACGAATGTCCACAGTAGGCAGATTTACATAGGTATACAATAAAGACATGGCTGCCATGGAATTGGGGGACAGGAGAATAGAGTGACTGCTAGCATGAGTGCAGGATTTGGGGGTATGTGAGAAAATGGTTCTTAGCCATGTGGTGATGGCTACACAGCTTCAAATCTAGCATAAGCCATGGAATAAACTGTACATCCCGACTAAGCATATTTTTGACATATGAACTACATCTTAATAGACTTGACATTTTCCTAAGTCTGCAAGGGCATTTCCACTGCACACAGAGATTTAAGCACTGCCTCATACTGGAGCAAAGGCTCCAAAAGAAGGCAGAGTCATCATGTCAGTATCCTTTGCGGCCATAGGAGACCTGGCATCACTAGAACAAATGGTGGGTAACAATGACAAAATCTGAGTCTGAACTGAAATCAATAGAAAGCTTTGATGAGGGTGGCCCTGGAACCAAGGCTCTTTCCACAGCAGAGTAAATCAAAGTTAGTCGTCCGTGACCATGGTTAAACTGCTAACCACACACCCATGGAAGGACACAAGGGTAGAAAGGTTCACTTGGAGCTCTGGGGTCACTGGACAGCACCATGGACAGCACCACCTATCCTTCAGTGATAACTTGTGCAGAGATTGACACACACTCCACTACCACAACCCTCTGCACAAACCCTGTTATGTGCAAAGGAAGGCCACACTTACTGACTTTCTTGAAGCTGATGAAGGGGTCCTGTAGCGAGGTTGCCAGATCTCATCGTGAATAAGGCCCCGAGAACTGAGGAGGGACTGTCTAGCCTAAAGGATTCACCAGTATATGGAAAATGGCTACCTGGATGTATCCCTAACATCCAGGGATGTCACATATATTTTTTTTCTGTTTTAAAGACTCCTCTAAACTTTTTCCAGGAAGGAGGGAGTGTAGAGAAGGAAATAAAAAAGGAGATGCATTTACTGTTTCCTTTCTATCCAGGCAAAGCTTGAGGAGATGCTGATGAGCCATCAGTACCCTGTACCTTCTACAGAAAGTCTCCGACATGTAGACCACGCCCTTCCTCTCCCACCCATTTATAATAGATTGAGTGTTTGTGTCCCCCAAATCTGTGTGTTGAAATCTAGTTCCAGTATGAGGGTATCAGGAAAATGGGACCTCTGGTAAGTAACTGGGTCACAAAGAGGACCCCGTTGTGAATGCAGCTGAACTGTTATAAAAGGTAATCCCAGGGAAATCCCCTACCACCTGGTGAAGTTACAGCCGGGAACCCAGAGACAAGCCCTCACTAGACAAGGTCTGTACATCTTGGTCCTAGGTTTCCAGCACCTTGAACTGTAAGAAATGTCTACTATCTATAAGCTACACAGTTTAAGGTCTTGTGTAACACTATTCTGGCAAACTCTGAAAAGACTATCCTTCAATAGGGGATAAGGGTTAAATCAGATCAGAGAGAACAAATGGGTTTTATCTTGTATCATAAGTCTAAACTATCAGTAGTGGATATCCATGGGCCATGCTAAGTATCTGAAAGAAAATCATACAGTGATGGAGTGAAGGGGGGAGCTGAGGAAGGTCTGGGTGAGGATGGGGAATAGAATGGATTTAGCAGATGGAGACACACAACATAGTCTGGAGGATGAAGAAGGACACAGTCTCACTTGTTATCTCCAAGTTCCATAATTTTAGACCAGGCACTCAGTGTGGAATATCTTATTGTTGTTGTGGTGGTGGTGGTTGTTGTTGTTTATGGATAAGTGGGAGATGGTCCCAGGTATGGTAAAGACAATCACAGAAAACAAAATGGTCCATTTTTCTTTAAAACTCAAACACAGTTCCTGACAGAAGCTCAATAAATGCATCTCCCTTCTCATTTCCTCCCCTGCACTTCCCCTTCCTTCCTGGAAAAAGGTAGAGGAGTCTTTAAATCAGAAAAAAAAAGATGTGACAATTCAAAAGATACATCCAGCAGGCTGATCATTTCTCTGCAAGTATTGATGTTGAATCCGTCAAATTTCATGTCTGTTCCTAAATATTTAAAAAGAAGAGGTGGGAGTCAGGAGTGTTTGAAGACCAGGAGAATAAATAACCTAGACTGTTGGAGACCATCAAAGAGAGTGTAGTTCCCATGGGAAAGGTGAGAGCATCTTGGGTGGCATGAGACAGACACCCCAGGCTCCTGGTACCCCGGGATATAGTCCTGACCAGCCTTGGCACTGTGCTTCAAGCTGTGCCTCAGATTTGGTACCCATGGATTTACATTTGTAAGAGTTGGTTTCCTGCATCATATAATGATGCTACTTGCTGCCAAGAATTGGTTGAGCATTTTGGTAAGGTAAGTGCTTTGTTACCAGGATATTGGTGTAAGCCCATCCTCTACTCCATCCTACACTCCATCCTCTCCCCAGCCCCTCTGAGCTCTCCCCATCACTATATGATCTATTCTTGGGAATAATTCCACTTGGCAGATGTTATCATCATCATCTTCATTTTATAACCAGGGACCCTGAAGCCCAGAGAGCTTATACAGTTTGCTCAAAACCATTAACCTGTAAGGGAACAGAGCTGGGATTTAAACATTGACCACCTGGCTCCATAGTCGCAACACATACTGGCTCAATGAAGTAGCCGTTGTTAACTCACAGGCATCTCTCTGGGACTCCAGACATCTCTGCTTTCTACCCTCACCTGTTAAAAACCATGTAGCCCTCTACTCCACTCTGTTCGGAGCCACAGAAGGAGCAAAAGCAGAGCAGAGTGTGGAAGGGCTCTCCTAAGCTAGGGCAGAGCTCTGAGTCCTAGGACACTGCCTATCTCTGTGCTAGCTGAAGGACTTAACCCTGGACATGCCTGACTGGAACAGAAGGTAGCTGACTCCATGCTGGCTCCAATGGCACAGAGGCATGGAATGGCAGTGCAACTGCCCTCCTTGGGAGACAGTTTGACATGTGGGAAGTCCCCAAGGCTTACAAAGTCTGAAGCTTTGAACAACTGAGTTCAAAGAACAAGAACAGTCAGAATCACCCTCCTACCTGTATCTCCATCCCAAAGAAGCATGGTAGGGGATCTTCGGGCAACATTAATTTTGTTGGAAAGGTGTCACATAAATCAAACATGGCCCAGCTTCCTTTCTCTCAGGACTTGCAAATAATTGCATTTGATAACAAGATTCTTGGTCCTGCAGGGTCTGGTTGCTTCCCAGTGTGGGTCTCACTTCTCCCAATGCCACCTCCTCCTAGCCTCTCCTATCTGCTACGTGCCACCTCTTTGCACAGAGTCGGAACCTATAGGTCAGAGGCAGCCTGAACCCCTCATCTCTTACCAGGGGTACTTCTGGCCAATCTCTGGCCTTCTCTCAGCCCCACCTGGCCCCTCTCTTGGATGCCTCCAGACTTCCTGACTTCCTGATAGGCTCCAGGGGAGAACTCACGTTTAGACAGCACTCCATTCAGGACCCTCTTGAGCTGATGAGCACTGATCTCAGAATCCTAGAAAGAGCCCAAATGTGAAATGTTTCAGACCCAACAAGCTTGCCAAGTTTCTTGGCATCCAATTAGAGCTCCCTCCCCACCAAGACTCCAGGTCCACCAGCCCCGTGATTCTTCAAAGCATGTGATGTCTTTAGAAACTCAACTTCTCTGTTTCCTCTGAGGACAGGGCACAGGAGGGTTAGTAGTGAAGAGGAGAGATGGATGGTACAAGCCTGGTGCCTAACTCCACAGAAGGCTGCCAGCCCAGCCTCACCTGTGTTTTATGGGCTTGCTTGGTTAGTTGGAGAACAGAGTGTGACAAGTAGTGACAGTGGGAACTTGCACTGATGTCCCATACATTCTACGTGCAGCATCGTTAAATCTTTAACAAAGCTGCATTCATACTACAGTTAAGGAGCTGTGATTGTAGAAATTGCCAGTCAACACACACACACACACAAACACATACACACACACTGTCATGTATCATTGAACTATAATGACTTGGGGTTCGCAGACACCAAGTGCCAGATTTCCCACATATGTGAACTGCCATTCTGTGCAGGAACACATTTTAGGCTGGGATTCAGACTCAGTGACTGAAGCAGCCCATGTGTGTTTGATGTGAACTCTGAACCCGAGAGAACATGTGTGCTTTACCTCCCAGATGGAAAGCGGGCCTCATGCAGGAAGAGGAACAAAGGGTGTGGTAGAAGCAATAGGCTGTGAAGTGGGTTCCAGTCTGGACTCTGTCTGCACTGTGACCTCCTATGCTCCCCGGGACAGGCCCTAGCATTGGAAAGGTGAGACTAAAACTTCACAAAGCTGTGTCTCTGGATGGCCACCCCAGGGCATAAGGTGGTCAGTTTTTTTTTACCAGGGACCTCTCTAGAAAGCCACTGGATAGAATGATTCAACCATCTCCCAATAAAGAAATGGGATGCTCGGAGTCCCATACTGGACCTTGGCTGTAACCTCATGAGGCCTTGTGACCTTGGATCAGCTCCTGAACCCTCTGTCACTTTTCTGGCAAGGGTGTAGACGCTGACCTGTGTTCAGGCCCTTTCCCCATTGCAAGAGAGAAGAGACAAGCTTGGGAAGAAATCTACCTAAAACTCAATGTTTCTTCTCTGGTGTTTGGAATGTACTAAATACTCCCTGCCCTCTGGGAGCTGAGGGAACAAGCCTCTGCAATACCAGCCTGAGCAACTGGGTAAAGCGAACTGATGTATTCTGTGCTTGTAGGTTTGCTTTGCTTTGTTAGAAAGGTTTTTTTTTCTGGTATAATTTATGTTTTTCCATGATTCCCCACCTCTCTCTCTCTCTCTCTCTCTCTCTCTCTCTCTCTCTCTCTCTCTCTCTGACAGAGGATTCACCATATATTCTAGGTTATCCTCAAACTCCCAGATCATGCAATCTTCCAGCCTCAGCCTCCCGATTTCTTGGGATGACAGACCACTGTGCTAGGCTTCTGCTCCATTCGTAAGTCTAGAAAGTCTGTTGGTGTTTCAATGGGATAGGATGTGCCGGCGAGGCAGAAAGTGTTTCTTGGGATGAGGTGTTTTTTAGCACTTCATGGCCCATCAAGCGTCCTCAATCACTATGGGGCCAATAAGGACACACTGGATCCTGGGTGGGCTCAGACTTATGACCACTAAAAGACCAGGACAAAATGAGCCCTGGACAGCTGAGCAGGGGGAGAAGGAATGGGAAACAGCTGTGCATACACACAATCACAGTCACACACACCCAGACAGGCTCAGATTCCACAGGGCGAGCACTGCTGGTCCCCCAAGTCAGTGGGCCCATCTGTGTCTGTAATCCCAGGGCAGGTTAACTGAGTGACCTCCTGCTGCTGCTGGTCAATTCCCCCTCTAAAGGCTATTGATTTAGAGAGGTCACACTGCCCTGGTTTTCTACTCAGAGGCACCGTCTGAAGGGACCAATTTACAAACTGAAAGGCTTTTGGCAAGACCCAGAGATTGGGCACTTCCATTTTCTCAAGTCAGTCAACACAGGAAGAAAAGTGGCCTCTGGATAATAGTTATTCTCTCCCTCCCAGAAACACAGGGAAAGCCTGCTGGCTTCAGGCTTTCCCTCCTGTTCTCCTGTAGACCCAAGGGAGTGCAGACAAGCATGACCGGAGCCTTCCACTGCCCAGCTGAGAGGCGTTCGCCCTCTACTCACCTTGTCAGCAAACTCCTCAAACAGGCTCCAGAAATGCTCATCTTTGACATCCATGTCACAGGGATGTGGCTGAAAGGGAGGGTACTGATGAAGGTAAAACAGGAATTGTTGCTTGAACCAAGGAGAATCCCATTAGTATCTACGGTAAGCCTGTACTGGGCCAGGCTTTGGGTTAAGTGGGAACACATGGGGTTATGAAAAATGTCCCTCATAGTCTCGGGCACTTGAACTCTTGTTTCCTAGTTGATGGTGCCAACTGGGGAGGCTTAGGAGGTGTGGCCTTGATGGAGGGAGTATGTCACTGGAGGTAGACTTCGATATTAAAACCCTCATTCCATGTGAGCTTCGCTCTCTCTGCTTTGATGTGCATTTAAGGACGCAAGCTCTCAGCTTCCTGCCCCTGCTGCCATGCCTGTTATTTGATGTCATGCCTCCCTACCTTGATGGACTGTATCCTCTGGAACCATGAGCAAAAATAAGTCACCTGCAAGTTGCCTTGGTCTGTTTTATCATAGTGGCAGAAAAGCAACCAATACAGAAGGAGCCATGCAGAGGATCTGGCAGGGTGCCATGTCAGATCCAGAGCTCCTCTCTGAGTTCTACAACCCCAATTTCTTCTTTTAAGACTTATTTTAATGTTACCAGTCTATATGTGTGGGGAGGGGCATGTGCATATGCATACAGGTGTCCATAGAGGCCAGAGGTATTGGATACCCAGGAGCTGGACTTACAGGCTGTTGTGAGCTGTCCTACCTAGGTGCTGGGAACCACATCTGGGTCCTCTGCAAGAGCGGTATACACTCTCAGCTGATGAACCATCATCTCTCAGGCCCCTGAGCCTTAAATGATTTGTTTCAATCCTGAATCACTTTCAGAGAACCGTAAGACAGAGACAGGGAAAACTCATGGTGGGTATGGAAAATATCCTAGGACTTTGCCAGCAACCGCATAGGAATCTCAAGTTCAGAAATCATATGAAAAATGTTCGACTGTTTATATGTGCTTTCCTAGCTCTCATAGAGGGGGTGGGGGAGAGAGACAGAGACAGAGAAAGAAAGGGAGGGGAGGGGCTTAGGGAGAGGGAAGGAGAGGGAGAAAGAAAGGGAGAGAGAGGGAAGGAGGGAGGAAGAAGGAGACAGAGGAAAGAGGTTAAGGGGCAGAGCCTAGCAGATTATAACGGGAGTGGAACTGAACTCCAGCTCGGCTGCTCACTGAGCCTGTCTGCACGCTGAGCATCCACGTTCTAATGCTAATATTAAACTACCTCGGGCTGTTTCGTGGGTCATTTTTAAATCAGATGAAAGCTATTGTATACCAGTCCTTCAAAAATTACAAACCATTCAATGAACGCCTCTGACCAAATACATTCAAAATGGTCTTGCGCTGTCATGGAAAGGAAGAATGAAGAGAAAGCTTCCCAGCTAGCCTGAAGAGTTTCCAGGAACCAAAGCCATTGCGAGGATGAGTACACAAAGTCCAGGATAGCCTAATGATGCTGTAATTGTAAGTTACAGTCGTAGGAATAGTATTCTCCTTACTTACTGCCTGTGAGGCACATTAAATAAATTATCTCACTTAGTGGGACTATGCTGTGAGGTCGTCTCATTACTTTACTATTCACAGATAGGGAAAAAGAGAATTAAGGCACATCACAGAAAGAGGGGACCAGAAAGATAGTAAGAGCCGGAGGTGAGGGAGGATTACCGAAAGTGGTGTCTTCTAGATGTGAGAAGGCAGATATATCCTTGAACTCACAGTACCTATACTGTAGTTACCTATACAAACCTGCACAAGATGGAGCCTGTCAGCTTGCCAGCGAGTGTAGGTAAGAGGCATGTGAGACCCTTCCCTGACTGAGGAGCTTTTGGCAGGTGATGGTTGCTGATTGGGGGGAGGGGCGATTTTCTTCATCTGTGTAGTGATAGCAGATTGCTCATGCTTTAATGAATGGCCCTGTTCCCATCGTATGTGGGCAGCACTGATTGTATTCAGTGGGTTATGAAGGAGGGGGAGGAAGAGAAGGAAGAGGAGAAGAAAGAGAAGGAGGAGGAGGAGGAGGATAAAGAAATGAAGATGAAGTTGGGGGAGGCTGGAGAGAAAGAATAGATGGGGATATAATACAGAATTAACACACACAGAGTGTCAGGCCAAGCCCACACAGCTAATAAGTGATGGAATCAAGATTCAAACCCCTCTCTGCCCTTCTCTACCATCCTATGTATGATAACCAGAGATTGCTGAAAGAATGAACAGCCCAGGACTTGGAGCCTCGTACACTCATCTTGGAAGGTCACGAGACTTCCTGTCTCCTACATCCTATTCTCTCAGCCTCCGGGGCTGTTTACCCATCTCTTCCAGGGGCCCCTGACTCATGTCAGCACACACAATGCATAACCCAAAACCACGCATGTGATCTTTAGAAGAAAAGAAGTAACACATGTCACCCACAGGATTTAAAGGCTTTTTCAGGAGAGAAAAATGTTGTCGTTCACATGATGTACTGTAAAATCTGGTGGTGAGCACATGGATTCTAGATAGGGAATAATATTCTATTATTCTGGGGAGAAAAGGTATAAAGTTGCATTTTAAATAGAGAGATCAAAGGCCACCTGTGCTACATAACAATCCAGGGTATGCATCCAGACAAATGCTGTCTGCAGCAGGCAGTCTGCCAATGAGGAGGACCCATACCACTGGATGTGGGAACTTTGGTACCCAAGAAATGGGAAGGATGTATTTCTACAATGACAAAGTATCTCAAATGTGTTCATTCACTCACGTGGTGCAAATTGGAGACTGCCCTGGGTCTATCGATAAATACAGTGGTAAACAAGATCTGCCCTTCTCTCAAACAACATGTTTCTGGAGGAGTGTCTACAGCCCCAGGAGAAACACTTGTCAATAAGGTGGCAGCCAGACAAAGGCAAGGATGGAGTCTCTTGTTACTAAATTGGGTGCTGATGTCATCTTAGCAGCCCTGATCAAAGGCACACATCTGAGTCCTGAGACTGGCCTGTTCACAGTGTACCTCCCTCACTCCAAGCAAGGCAGTCGGGCCCTTTGAATATCTAGAGGCTGGTAACTTGGAGGTGAGGATGTGGGAATTCTGGAAGGCCAAGGCTGTATTATCTTCCTATCTCCTGTAAAGTCCTCAGTTCAACAAGATATTACCACTGTAGTGTGTGTGCTATGCACACATGGGTATTGTGTGGCTATGTGCTGTGTATGTGTGTGGTATGTACAAATGCATATGAGTAGTGTGCATAAGTGGCATAAGTCTGGTTTATGTGTGCATTATACATGTATGTGTAGTGTTGTGATAGAGTATATAGCATACATACATGGTATGCATATGGAAGTGTGTAGTCTGTATCGTGGGTATGTGTGAGTATATATGTGTGATATGTTTTATGATCAGCAAATGGCAAATAGTATGCATTTTGTGGTATGTGTAGGATATGTATATAGTATACATGTATGGTGTATGTATGTGGTGGTTATCTGGTGTGTGTAGTATATAGTAAGCATGTGTGATGTATGTGGTGTGTTTTATGGTGGTATAGTATGCATGTGTGGTATGTTTTATGGTGGGGACGTGGTGAAGTATGGTGAATGTGTGTGCCCGCATGCACGTGTGTGTGTGTATAAAGTTTGGTGTGTACAGTGTGTGGTATGTATATGCTGTGATGTGTACAGTGTGTGGTATGTATATGCTGTGACCGAAGTGGTCACAGTGAGGAACCAAGTCAGAGCTTCTGTTAATCAGAATATTCTGAAGTCCTAGGCCTTAGCATCCCAGACTCCTTCTGATGGTTCCATGGCCATGCTCTGGAGACTGCTGAAGGCTCTCTGCCTGAAGGCTAGCACATTATGAAGCTACAGGCCAAATGAACTGTTATCAAGGAAGGAGCGTATAATCTGATCTCAGACTGCCAAGGCAGATTCATGGCCAGGAGAGACTCCGTGTTACTCTGGGGCTTTGGAAAACCCTAAGACCATGGGAGATGGAGACAGGGAGCCCCTGTGATGACCAGGATTTAACTTCTGCCAGCTTAGTTCAGTAGGGGTGTGGGCTTAGTTTTAAATCATTTAGCAGAAATCAAACCAGATTTGTAATTCTGCACAGTCTACACCAACACACTATGGCTCCTCCAGCTTTCCTGTGCCCCAGTGAGAACGATAAGACTCCTGGGAGTAACAAGGCTGAGCTACCATCTGCAACTACAGCTCAGTCACCAAGAGCCCAGCCCAGGAAAGGCTGATGCTGCAGAGAGATGGGTACCAAGAGGGCTACAGGCCCTGGGGGCAGTCACACTGAATAGAGACTAACTAGTAAGATTAAAGATGATGAGCATTTCCTGCCAGACAAAATCATCCCCAGCCCCGGGCATATAAATCCTCAGGTGCCATGTTCCTATTCAACTGTAGAAATGCGAACTTACACATTTGATTATTTCCAATAACAGACATGTCTTTCCCAGGGCCGTTCACCAGGATGACAAGCTCAGCCACTAGAGGGCACTGTGAGCAGCAGCTGCATACAGATACTCAGTCCATTTGGGTGGACCCCAGTATCATGTGAAGACATCCCCCACCCCAGATCCTGCCCGATGGAACAGAAAGACCACACACACACACACACACACACACGCACACACACACCATACCCACACACACATATGCATGCACACCATGTGGGAAGGACAAAAAATTGAACTCATACTTCAAACCTGCACATTTCTCTGTGTATATGCATATACACATGTGCATGTTCATGTGTATGAGTGCATATGGAGGGTACATGTATACATGTGTGATGTGTGTGTGTGTGTAGACTAGTGGACAGCCTCTGGTATCATTCCTTAGACACTACAGTACAATGTCCCAGAGAAATAAAATGCTACCACTTTTAATATATAAAGAACTCTGTCAAATCAACAAGAAACTTGAATGTCTGCTATGTAGTAGTGTAAGAGTTTGGCACAATAAGATGGCATACCTCATGTGGGTTTCCAGCTACAGTGTCCCCGATTTCCCTGAAATCCAGACAGAAATGAGTTAAAGCAAGTTCAGATACTGACTGGGTTCTTTCAGGGAGAACTTCCTCTTATGGGGGGTTGATTTCACAATCACGATGTTCAGTTCCTATTTTTTAAAAAACTGCATGGCTGAATCCCTAAAAAAAAAAAAATCCTTCTCCTCTACTGCCCCAACCCACAACCCATCCTGAAGTTTCACGAGACAAGGGGCTCACTGGTCTCCCATGGATTCTAGATTACTGAAGATTCTGAGATGTGTCCCTGTTTACCCCAGTGGCTACTCTTCTCTCTTCTGAACAGTTCACTGCTGAAGGCTCTGCTGGCCTCGTGGAAGCCTGAAGTCAGGGGGCGGGGTACACGGCACGGGGTATGCAGTATGTGTGTGCTGTGTGCTCAGGATCTGTGGCATGGTATGTGTGGATGGTGCACATGGTATATGGTGCATGGGATATGTATGTAGTTTCTATGCATCTATGTGAATATTCTGTGTGCGACGTATAGTGATTAAGCATAACATATTTAGGTTATGTATTATTGGTATGTGTGCATAGTGTGGTATGTGATATTGAAATGTATGCTGTGTGTTGTGCATATAATGTATGGCATATATGCATGTCATATGTTGTGTGTATAAGATGTGATATTTAATATATACATATGTGGTTTGTGTGTTGCATGCTTGTGTTATGTATTTGATGCATGTATTGTGTGTGTACATAATATACATGGTATGCATGCTGTACATGTGTATATGTTTATCTATAGCGTATACATGGTATGTATATGTATATAATGTGGGATGTATAGGTGGTACACATTTAGCACATGTTACATATATGTCTAGTGTATATGACACACATATATGTAGTATGTAGGTTATATGTAATGTATATAATTGATGTGTATGGTATGTGTACAAAGTATGTGTGTACTGTGTGCACAGCCCTAGCCCAGATCCCATCAGCCTCTGCTAGATGGTAGAACAGCTGGTCAACAGGCTGTTGTTGGTGCCCTTTCTCCCCAGCCTTCACTTTCTGCATGAGGAAATTCCCAGTCCTATAGAGCAAAGTGGAGGCAGCAGGAGGCACACCCAGGGAAGGTCCCCGGGAAGTGCGATGCTTTTCAAACTTCCTTTAGAAACATCAACAATGTTACGAGCAGGTCATTCAGCAATGAGTTCCTCCCAATGCTACACTGGGCCCTAACTCAGAAAACACCCTCCCCACCCCACGTGCTCGACAAAGTAGACACACAAAGCCTTGGCTTTCTTCTCCGAGAACACCCTCAAGCAGAAGTCACCATCCTTGAAGGGCTCAAAGGTGGATGGCACCACCAGGTACTGTCCTGGTGGGAGTCGGACCCTGCTGGACACCTCCCGAAGGTTCATGTAGGTGCTGGAGCAGGTTGAGGGCTGGCGGCCCAGGAAGAAGTCCGGCCCAGGTGTGCATCCGTCTGATTCTCCAGCTGCACAAAGCAATGGGCGGAGTCAGTTCCTTCTCAGAGTTCAGCCCGACCCTTTCGAGTTAGGGATTGTTCACTGTACCTAATATGTAAGAATCAGGAGGCTTTTGGTTCGGTCATGAGCTAGCTCACTGTGTCTCAACCATCGAGTGGACTTGTGATGTCTGCTGGCTGCTAAGCCTGATGAGGCTGTGGCCTTAGCTGTATGACTTGAGCCTGCCTTCAACCATCTAGGCCTCCCTTTAAGTGAAGAGTGGAGCTCTGAGTGTCTAGTGTAGGCTTTGCATATTCCTCCTCATGATTCCAGCAGCAAGCATCTGCAGCTGTCTCTACAAGGACGGCATGGACTCTCACAGTCCAGCTGGTCCTTAAACAAAGGGCTCCATGAGGTGACTAAAGGACCAGACTCTGAAGAAGACAGAGGAGACAGCTATCCAGGCCTGATTCTGGGTCCCTCCTACCCTCCTGGGGACTAGGACTCTTCCACAGACAAGATAAGATACTCTCATGGATTTTGTTGTGAGGAGTGGGGAGGCTGCTTCTCTGTGACACAGGCTAATTACTGACTGCAGAGTGCTCTAAAAACACAGGTGCCAGTGTTGTTATTGATATAATTACCCTCCCCAGGGCCCTCTATCCTTACGATCAATCTTTTTATGATACCCATGACAGAGGCAGGTGAAGGCAAGCTGCAAGAGCTGAAGCACACACACACACACACACACACACACACAGTGGTCAGTGTGTACACATGCTCACCAGACCCTCCCCAGATCTCAGTTCTGATGATCAGGGGAGAAAAGTAGTCCCACCTGTCCCCCTGTCATTGCCCTGGCTGGGACACCTCAGGGATCCTCCCAGGTGACAAGTAGGTCAGCCACGGTGCTGGGATTCCCTCTGAAAATGTTTACACCCTGGACTCAAGAGTGCTCGAACATGCCAGCAGAGCCACAGCCAACATCTGAGTGTAACAAGCTCAAAGCTATTCTTGTTGTCCCTGATGGAGATGAGGGAGGAGAGAGTCCAAAGAAAGAAGGCGCTGTCCATGCAGATAAGCAGCTAACTATAACCTGCGCTTGTCTGGGGGAAGGCAAATGGAGTTTTGGAAAGAATCCAAGGGTGGAACCAAAGAATCCTTGTTTAGGAGACCAGAGTGGGACCTGGAGCCACTGAGGCAAGTGCCTGGTTTCTTCTGTGCTACTGGAGACCCCATCCAGTTAGGTGTCAAGGGTCTCTGGCCTTCACATCACCCCTTGGCGTGACTCAGCCAGCAGTGGCAGTATGGGGGTCAAGCAGGTTCAATTGAGGATAAGTCTCAAAGTGTGAGACTAAGGTCAGCAGATGAATCCTACAGGGTGGGGCATGTGCAACTCATTAGGCCCACCCTGGACCTAGAGCCTGATGGTAGACATGTGAGGCCAGATGGTCAGTGCTTCAACAATACCTCCAGGGACTCTGAGATAAGTTCAAGCTTTATCAGAAGACTCCGTGACACTTACAGATAACGCCAAGGGCACTGTTGATGCCCCTGGGAAAGTTCTAAGTTCACACATAGGACCCCACACCCATATTGATGGGAATCATGGTTAAGTACACTTAACTCAGGTTTGATTTCCATTATTTTCTAGTAGTTAAAGTGATGCACCAGACCACCCACCCTGGCTGTCTCCTCCGTGATAAATGGTGCGCATCTGTGATCCAAGGGCAGGACAGACCAGTAGTCTGCAATCTGGGAACACAGCCTGGGCCCAAGCCTATGAATCTGGGCCCTATGGGTCTACCTCCTCTCCTGGTCATGCTGAGAACCCGGGAGAGGAGAGGAGGCTGATGCATGGCACATACCAGTGCATAATTAGTGCAATTGCTCCAGATCAAAGCCCAGCCATGGCTACACATGGGAGTCGAGTAGCTGTTTATAAACCTGCAGTGCCTGTACTTTCCTGACCCCGAGATGCCGCTATGACTTTCTGGGATGTCATCTGTACACTAAGACTTTTAACAGTCCCTAGGCTACAGCTGAGATGACCCTGGGCCAGCACACTTTGGTTTGGGATCTTGCTTTGTGTTGTCTGTACCCTCTTGTGGGGCCATGCAGGTCCCTCTCAAGAATGTTTCCAGGCTCCTACCTTCTGAGGTGGGTGGTCCAAGGTGAACAAGACCCAGGAGGTCAGAGGAAATCTCAAACCGTAAAGACATTATTGATAGGATTCCCTAAGCTACCTGTGAGTTACTGAGGATCATGGAAGAAGCCAGAGCAGAGAGGGTGAACTTGGCACTTCCCTTTCTAATTAGACATCAGGGGATTGTTTCTGTTGGCCAGACAAGAAGGACCCTACAGTATGCTGTAATCACCTTATTCAGACCAAGCCACCCTGCACATAGGGGCAAGGATCACCCCTGCTATCTTCCCAAAGGGCCTAGCAGGACTTCAGCTTGTTTTCACCAGCTCTCATGGTTACCAGCTCACTAGATCCTAAGAATATTCACAAGAGAGCCTGTTTCCACGGCAGAAAGGAGCCAAAGGCAGGGATGCCCTTTCTTACCGAATGAATTCCACCTCTGTCCAGGCAATACTCACGTACCTCCTTGGGAATCTGCATGGCAAACAAAACAAAACAAAAATAAAAACAAAAACAACAACAAAAAAAAAACCCAAAAAACAAAAATACAAGAGCAGGTCGCCTGAGAGCTCAAGTCCCTCGCCTTGTGCATCGCCCCCTATGCCTTTCAGACAGACCAAACACAGGGAGGGAATTCCTGCTGAAATGAAGGGTGGTGAGCATTTCTGAACCAGGAAGTGATCGGTGGATTCGAAGCTGTATGCACACTGCTGAGTCCTAGAAACCTGGGGCTGGGTTTGACCTTTGACTTTGTTTACTAATTGTGTAATCTACCAGGATCTCCCAAATGTTTCAAAAGTAATAACATTTGAGCTTATATTGGATTCAAAGTAGTCCAAGAGACCTTCTACCCTAGCCTGCCAGATCGAGGAAGTTAGCTGGAAAGAAAATTCCACTCAACTTGATGTCATAAATGATCCTGTCTTTGGCCAGAGCAACCCAAGCTGGCCCTATTGTAGGCTCCCCCGGGATTTTTAAATTGGAACTAAGGAGTCCCCTTCCTCTATGTCAGCGACATTGAGCAGTGCAGAAAGTCAGACAGGAGAATGGTGCCAGTGCTAGAGAAAGGGATGCAGAGACAAAGCATCCCCGTAGCCGCTGACTCCCTCGTCCTCTGACTTAGCCAAGCATCCTCTCTGACCTTTGCTTTGCCTACATGAGATTGTGAATTCTTTCTCACTGGTTCAGCTGCAGCTCTCTTGGGGAAACCAAAGACATCAACTATGGAGATGAGCTCTCAGATTCAGAGAGGGAACCCTGCTATGCCCAGTGTTCCTGTACCAGGCTAGAAAAGAGGACCCCAATCCTCCTGTGTCCAGCTTCTGCTGCTGCTGCTGCTGCTGCTGCTGCTGCTGCTGCTGCTGCTGCTACACAGGCTGTTTGAACCAAACGAGCACATTGGTCCCTTTGGGCCTGTTCTGCAACTGCCTTCCACTCTGAGGGAAAGCAAGAACTGTCTGGCATCCTCTCAGCAGAACTACAATAGTCAGGGGACACTGGCATTCCTCTAGTTTAAAGTTTACAACACAATCAGCTGCACAGAGGCCTCGCTAACCCTGCCAGGAACTCTCCTAATTCCCTTGGCCAGCTTTCCTCCAACAACCTGGACACTTCTGGCAATATGCTTTGAGTCCACCTGGCCCTGAGTCTCCCGGGCCAGATAGGAACAGCCACTGCCCACACAGAGACTGGAAGGGCAGCCATCTGTGAAATGCAAGCTCCTGACTGGGTGGTGGGAAAAGGGCTCTTTAGCCTTCAGTGCTGCCTGGCAGCTTCTCAACTGGCCACAGGTTTTCAACCTCAGGCTAGAGTCCAGTTTCAGGCAGTCACAGCCATTGAAGGGTAACACGGGGTGATAATATGATATTCCTAGCTAGCCAAGCTCCTCTGCATGTCCAAGCTGCTCTCTGTAGCCCAGCTACTCCCTACATCCCAGATGTTCCCCTCACGTAAGCTGCTCCCCTCAACTAGGCTGCTCCCTATATCCATCTCCTCAATTTGATTTAAAACCCCATCTGCTCATAGATTCTGAGCTCTAAATTATATGCCTCCAGTGACAAGAAGTGAGGCAACAGATCACATACCCTGGAGTATCCTATAAGCAGCTATAATTTGATACACAAAACTGACATGCTGTGTGTATTACTTATTGATGCAAATACCACACCACACACAGCTATTGAGAAAGATGGCTTTGTTGCTCTGGCACAATGAAAGGGCCTGAAGGATAAAGCATTGGCCACCATCCCTGAGTGCCTCACCCTGTAACCACTCCTGCCAGCTGTCAACTCTCTAGAACTGTCACTAGGTTTTAAGCTATCAGGGAGCACATGGCATCCCTTCAGGCTAGAATGTTCTCTCTTCTCCACCTTTGAAATCCAGGTCATCTTTTGAAGACCCAATCAAAGTCTCCTCAGCATGAAGCTGAGGAGCCCAGACTGCTGTGGTGGAAACCACCATCACAGATGCCTCCTGCCTGTTGTCAGCTGAGTGCATTGGGTTTCCCATTCCAGATTGTGAGCACCCTGAGGACAGGAACTGTGTGTGCTGTGCTGTCCCTCAGGGTCCCAGCTTCTAACTCTGCACATGGCACGCAGTAGGTCCTCAGGCAAGTTTGCCATACGGGATGCATCCGAGATGTGATGGATGTGGACTGAGTTGTTATCTCTGTGAGCACTAAGGATGGGCTTGCAGTATCTATGTCTAGACAAGGCTGGAGGAGCTGAGTGAAAAGGAGCTTGGCTACTTTCAATTCTTTTCTCTTGCAATTAAGTAGCAATTCTTTCCCAACCCATTCTTCCAATCACGTACACACACACACACACACAGACACACACACATACACACACACACACCTCTAAAACCCTAAGCTTAGGAATCTGATCAATGGAACTGGAAGCTGATGGTATGAACTTGGCAACTGAATTTTTCCTTGTTACGAATTTTATTACAATACTTCGTATTACAAATGCTTATTTTATGTGCATTAATTTATACTAAGACGTTGAGCCTCCCAGCTGCTCTGGGTCTTCTAATTAGAACTGTATTTTTCCCAAGAAATTCATTTATAATAAAACCATACCAAACAAACCAGAGTCCCCATGGGTGCATTATATGGACTCTTTGCCTGGGGTAAGGCATAGACTACAGCGTGGTCTTAGCTGAACTGTCAAGACCTGAAGCCTTGATGTACTGTATCAGGGAGACAAAGTCCACAGAGGGGTAGTCACTGGAGAAGCCTGGTATCCTGAAACAGGGTCTGAAGCCTGAGACAAGAGCCAGCTGTATTCCTCAATCCAGAGACCCTGGAACCAAAAGGGCCGGGTGGGTCTCTTACCTAAGTGGGTGGCTATGAGTTCCTAGTGACTTCCTATGGTAGGAAGAAGGGACTGTATACATTTGATTTCTTTATCCAGCCATCTTTCCCTACTCTGGAATGTGTATTATTGCTCAGATGTCTTTCACCTTCATGTTCTGGGCTCCTGTGCCCTGAGACACCTCTTCTCGGATAAGAGTCTAATATGCACATTTACACTGAGTTCTCACGGATCAGCACTGTGTAGTGACTTGTGTATCGCAGTGTTAACAGACAAAATTCTAGCCACGGGGACGAATAACTAATACTCCAGCCTCAGTAAGAGTTTTAGAGATATAAGGAAGCAAAGACAACACCTTATTTAAAGAATCTGAACAATGGGAAAGATGCACTCCAGTTACTGACCAGAATATCCCCATCAAAGACATCAGTATACTGTGACAGAGAAACCTGACTTAGCGGTACCTGGTAGACAGCATAGCCTATGCTGAGCATGCCCTGGCCAATTCTCTTTTGACGTCTGCGATTCTTCTGCATCAGACCCAGCAGCACAGTACAGCAGGGTTTACTGGTGCCCTCCTCCTGGTCCTCATCCACTTCATCCAAATGGATTTTAAACTGGGGATTGGTCCAGTAAGTGGCTGGAAGTCGTGCAGTGATGGTGGTCCAACAGGAGTGAGAAAAGAAAAAAAAAAAAAGAAACAAGAACTTCTATCATCCCAGTGAAAGAATAACACTGACCAGACTGCCGGGCATAGCAGAACTGGAAATCCGTCCTCCCACCTCCCTGACACAACCCACAGGTAGACACTTAACACATCTATCTTATCAGCTAAATCAACCTACTGGATTGGATACTAGCCCAGAGCCATCTGAGTGGCTAGTATCTTGAGCTGCTCTGGACTGTACTAGGAAGCCATATCTTGCCTTCCTGGAAGTCTTTCATTTCTTCCCGTTCATAGCTAAAGACTCCCCCTGGAAGAAGCTGGTGGGTGAGGAAGAACCAAAGAAGCCTCTGCCTGATAGTTTGAAAGCCTTCTTACCCCCATGTGCTCCACCAAGCCCAGGAGAAGCTCCTGCTTTGGTTTTAGCCCCATGGGGCCCTGAGACCTACCCTCTGCCCCTTAGCTCAAGAATCCTCCCAAGATGTTCAATCTTGCAGCCTGCTGATGAGACACATGCCCTTCCAAACAAGCCATTTAATAATGTAAGAGAAACCACAGTGTCATTAAGCATTCCTGAATCACCACCTATGGATACCTAAAAAGATGCCTTCTAGGGGTGGGGACATGGCCCAGTGGGTAAGGGGGCTTGCTGTGCAAACAAGAGGACCTGAGTTCAGATGCTAGCTCCATGCCAAATGCTGTGGCTATGACTGTGACTGTACACCCAGTGCTGTTGGGGAATAGAAACAGGGATTGCTGGCCCTGTTGCATAGCTCCAGGTTCAGTGAAAGACCCTGTCTCCAAGGCATAAGGGACAAAGGGTGATAGAACTGGGTGCAGATTGATCTGGGAAGAGACCCGACATCTTCTGCAAGTGTGCACACACAGAGATGTACACGCCAACCCCCCGTGCACACACATGATGCCTTTATTCAAAGACAGTTTTTTAAAAAGTTCATTCAACTGAGTATCTACCCCAGCTAGGCATGGAGAAATCTAAGAGATCAGCCACAGGCACACAACAGTTCTATGGTGGAGTTGAATTTAGAGTATAACTGAAGAAGACAGGCCTAGCAGATCTCACCATGCCCGGTGTTCAATTGCAACAAAGAGTCGGGGAGGAATGTTTGTTTTAGGGTGAAGAGGGATTGTGGGTGTTTTCAATCTCTATACAATGGTACATCACTATAAAACACCATAGCAGTCTCATATGGCCAACAAACATTCTTTATTTTTTTTCCCTAACAGTGAGAATACTTATTCAGCTCCTCCTTCCCAGAACCCCCATTTCTAGGTATTTCTTTTTTCACTCAAGGCTCAGGTGTACATAGATTTTAAGATCAGGTGTCTGTGGATTCCAGGGAAGACAGAAAATTCAGTAATCTTCTGTACTTACTTCATTACCACGAGACAAGAACAATCCATTTCTTCCTGACAGCTAGCTGGCAGCACAGATGGGATTATGATTTGGTGTGTGCAGATACCTTGGGAATCCCCTATGGTTCTGAGCTTCCAGAATGATCCATGCAAGTTTCCTATGTCTTTCCTAAGAGCTTGTTAATGGTGAGCATATTTTAATTTCTCCCAAATGTAGCATTACCACAATCCCTACATTTTTTGTTTACTCCTTAACAGTACTATAGGAAGAGAATGGGCCATAAAAATAATACATGCCATTTGTTTAACGCCGTAGTTTACAAAGTGCCTCCCCGTGCGTGGCGTGCGCTCTGTGTTACAATACTCACTGGGCCCCACCGAGCCGAAAGGGAGGAATTGGGGACTGAGAAACTGAAGCTCCAGGAAAGGAGCGCCCCTCAGGTCTCACAGTCCTTAAGCTGACTGATGGGGGCAGGCCATCAGCTCCCCCTTCAGGCCTGACAACAGCTGGTCTTTGCAGCCGGATGGCGATGGATGGGAGTGGAGATAGGACCCTGTGCTCCCAGTTTGTACCCATATGGGGTTTTACAAGGCTGCCAGCAAGCAGTGCTCTGACTGGGAGGAGCTACTCTTTGCCCCACCCAGAGTCACCAAGTCAATTAACACAAATCAACACAGCAACAGCAAGCCAAAGAAGCATGAAGGTAGGGAACTAGCAAGTGGGGGTGTGTGGTTTTCTTTCCTTTCTTTCTCCAGAGAACTGTAGGGTCGTTTCTCAGTTGTTTCTTCAGCTGCTGCCTCAGTGGACTCGACCTAGGAGGAGCCTACACAGTACATGTTAGTCATCTTGCAGGAACCAGGGAGAACGATCGCTCTCACCTTTGGCAAGATGAGGAACCAGAGTTAAGTCAGAGGTTGGACCAGGACACCCCCACCAGAGATAGATCCCTGGTGACCCCCATAGAATGGAACATGACCCATATATAGCCCATGGATGCCCATTCCTGACCCCCACAGCCTTACCCCTTCTGTTCTAACTCAGGCAGCACAAAGCTGAATGGCTGCCCTTCTGAAAGCAGCCCACACAAGCAGTAGATTGCCTTCTGACAGCACTAACTACTCTGTCCCACAGCTCAGTGGGGTGATGTCAGCCAGCTGGACCAGGGAGGAAAGGGCAGAAGTCCAAGAAAAGAGCAGGAGACCTTAGCAATGGTCCAGGAGAGGTGACCCAAAAGCAGCAAGCTGGGCAAACAGAGGGGCTGAAGCAAAAATGATCTAAACAAGAGGAGCTGAGGTGAGGCCTTAGATAGGCAGCTACGAAGCCACTGCCCACCCTTGCCTGCCTGGCCTCCAAGCCAGAAGAGAAGCAGGACCCCAGATCCACCAGCATTAATTATCCACAGATCCACGTTAAAAGCCACACAGCTTCCACAGGAGAAACCAGAGGGCCCTCTGCCTCACCTGGGTAGTTCTGGCAGCCCCCAGCTGTAGAACCCCGTGTCCAGCGGCCGTTGAAGAGTACCAGGTTCCATTTGTGTATCTCCTCACAGCTCAGAGAGTCTGGGGACAGGTTGCATATCTCCAGACGGGAGAATTGCTTCAAGAAATCTGAAAAGGACATCCTGAAGAACAAAGGAACCAGAAGGGAGTGAGTAAAGCGGGCTAGACTGGAAGAGATTAAAGGCCCAGGAAAGAACTCTGTCTTCCAGCAGCTGTGGGCTGCCTGAGTCACACAGACAAGCAGGGCTACCGTTCAGATTTGTTTGCTGTGGTCGGTGTCTCAATTCCTGGAGAATCTCCCCTCTGTATCTACCAGCCACACAAAATTGGAACCATGAACCAGAGGAACTCTCCACGCCTCCTGGGAGCAGGAATGTGGATGCAGCCCTCACCTCTAGGCTGGATCCAGCTAAGCCCACCAAAGGCTCATTTCTGAGGAATTCTCCATGATATCCAGTGTGGAGATTTCCTCTAAGACATCCCATCTTCCAAAGGATCCCTGCATCCCCCCAGGAAAGGAAAGAATCCTGTTCTGACTATAAGCGAGGCCTTAGGATTGGCTGGGGGTTGGGGGGCTTGGTTTAGGCTCACGACAAACAGGTTTCAGGCCAGGCCATGTTGTGGGCACGGAGAGCTGTGTTCCAATGCTTTAGACATGAGCATGGAGGCAGAATTATACAATTATACTAGAGGAAGGGGAAGAGGAAAACAAAATCCCCTGTGTTAGGAACATTGTCACATTTGTGCAAGTCCTAGAGTCTGGCCCTCCCGTACACTTTACAACAGACAGGCCACAGGGCCCTTTGGCACAGATTCTCACCAGAACTCGCCATCTTCTGCTCTCTTGTCCAGCTCTTCCTTCTTCCTTGGATCTATGCAATTCCACTCAGGTGCACTGTGGAAGGGGAAGAATGAGCCAGAGGTGGTCATTCCTGAGATGCAAGCTGTTTACTGCAGCTAAATGTCCCAAAGGACCACAAATGGGATGCACCCCATCAAGGGAAGAAGACAGACTGGACCTGGGGTGAAGTGCTGTACCACTGGGGGAATGGGTGAAGCCGCTGTGGGCTCCTGCATGGCCTAGGCATGCAGCTGAAGTGTGGTGGCTCTGTCTAACTTCCACTCTCTGGGCAAGTTTTACATTCCAATTAAGACTCACGGAATCTCACCGTAAGAATAAGGAGGTCCTGTCACACAAAAGGCATGCATTCCTCTATCTATTGGTAACCTGCCAGTCTCGTCTCCTATCAGACTGGGACCAGCCAGCTCTGGGTACATAGACACTGCCCACCTCCTAAGTCTACAGCTTTGATCATCGGGCCCAGTTTTATAGAAATTTTCCTCAAATGTTCAGTTGGTGGCCTTTCTGTGGCAATATCTACGTGCTTTATTCAAATGTCATCTACAGCTGCCCAACCTTCACAACTTTGGGTTTTCCTGAGATATATGTGCAATATCTAGATAAAGGAACAGGGTTAGTACCAATCCTAAAAACAAACAAAAGCTCTTCCCTGAGCACACTCAAGAAACAACCCCCCATTCCTCCCTCGCCAGGTGAGAAGGCCAGGCCCAGCCTCTCCCTCCAACTGACTTCTAAGCACTTGGACTCTGGGACTTCATAAAGTCATTGAAACATCCATTCAATCGGTACTGAGTCCCACTGTGTGCTTGGGTTTTTTTGTTGTTTTTGTTTTTTGTTTTTTGTTTTTTTAAAAATAGGTTAGGGATCCAATGGAGAACTCTAGATTTACCAGTTGGCTTGCCTTTGTTATTGTCATTGTTGGAGTTTTTAAATGTAAACAACACTGCTGGATGCTGGCTGAGTTTAGACGTGTCATCTTAGACCTTCGGTGGACTTCCCCAACTGCCAGCAGGTCCATAGCCCAGGCAGTTCTCAGGTAGGGGACACAAAGGACATGGGTACCAAAGAACAGCCATCTCAGGACCTCACCTCCTCTGACTGACTCCCCTTCCCCCTGGATAGGCAGCCCAAAGACTGTCTTTCCAGCCAGGGATCAGCACCCATCCAGTCCTGAACTCATGGTGAAATGTAGTCCCATTCACTACTGCCTCAGTGGGCCATGGCTCCCAGGATCCAGGTTCTGACTTCCGAGTTTCCTGTTGGTACTGATGGAGCAGCGTTTGTGGTGTGGAAACATCAGATTTGTGAGCTTTCGATTTGACCTTGTAGCACCCAGTGTGGTAGGCAGGAAACAAGTAAGCCTTCAGCACTAAGCATATGTCCATGGAACTGCCAAAGTTTCAAGTGCCAAAGCAGAAATCCATAAACCAAAAACGTCAGCAGAGTGGCTTCTCTTCTGCTTTTCCCATTCTAGAACTATTTCCACAGCAGGCTATATAATCTACAGAAGATAAGCCCTGCAGAGCCCCCAGAGCAATGGGTCTCATTGTGTATAGTGTGTTATAGGACACCTTTGTCCAGCTGAGCATTGAGAAAGGGGAAGAGGGACATACTTATCACTCCAGGCTCCTGACCACTCCACTTCACCCCACGGGTTCCTCAATCTGATCAGCTTCTCTGGGTGGCCACGGAAATCCACCTGCAAGACACACATGCCACACAGACGAATCATCCGTGACTGCTGCCTGCAGTGTGTGTCCACACCCAGGACAGTCAGTGTTCCAAATGTCGCTGAAATATCACATGTTCATTTCCTCCCCGTGCTTGTTTTTAAGTCTTGGTCAAGTGTTCTTTTCTTCTCACAAATTATTAGAACAAGCGAAGAGTGAGTTTACCACAAAACAATTATGTATCTACTTAAACTTAGGTTTAAATTTTGCAGTTGACTTAAGTTGGACCTCATTCTGGGTATCAAATCCCATAAACAAAGCCAAAAGCATGGAAGATAGAGATAGAGATAGAGATAGAGATAGAGATAGAGATAGAGATAGAGATAGAGATAGAGAAGAGGGAGAGAAATAGAAAGATAGACATGGAAAATGGTTTTTCAAGATAGGGTTTCTCTGTGTAGCCTTAGTTGTCCTAGAACTTGCTCTGTAGACCAAGCTGGCCTTGAACTCATAGAAATCTGCCTGTCAGCCAGGCAGTGGTGGCGCACGCCTTTAATCCCAGCACTGGGAGGCAGAGGCAGGCGGATTTCTGAGTTCGAGGCCAGCCTGGTCTACAGAGTGAGTTCCAGGACAGCCTGAGCTACAAAGAGAAACCCTGTCTCAAAAACCAAGAAAAGAAAAAAAAAAAAAAAAAGAAATCTGCCTGTCTCTGCCTGCCAAGTGCTGGGATTAAAAGCATGAGCCGCCATCCCCACCACCATCACCTGGTCCAACTTTTATTTATTGCTTACTACTGGGTTAGGTACAGTGCTAAGCATTTCAAATACACAATCGCTGCATTTAAACTTCACAGTTTGATGTAAAAAAATATGAGTCTTGGAGAAGGCCAGTTATTCAAAATCACTTAGTTAGCTGTATAACTATCACCTCCTGAAGAAAACTCATAAGACTTGAGGAGTAAAGGAAACGTGGAGGCCCAGGAAGTTCCTGAAAGTAACAAGATTCTCAAAGCCCCTCCCTCAGGTTATAAAAGTAGTGAACAGTTGCAGGGCAAGCAGAGGTTCTTCAATGAATGCTGCCTCCAGGTCAAGCAGGCAGCTCCAAGGATTCCCATGTGCCCCACCAGCTATGGTGGCTTTCTAGTGATGCAGCTGTGCTTGAGTCATAGGAGCTCTAGGAAATAACCCCAATATAACCACTGGTTCACTGAGGTAGATCTGGGTGGGCCTGTTTCTCTGATCTGTCACTGTGCCTTATTCAGGTGAGCAGATGCTTGCTCACACCTCTCCACAGCAAGGGCAGAAGCCCAGCAGAGGATCCCCATAGTCTAAGTGTATAAACGCCTTCAGACAGCTGTGGTAAATTTTTATCACCACTGTCATGAGATTTGCAGGTGAAGCTTTCAAGAGATTAAAACATGAAATGAAATTAATGTCTGTCCTAAGAACCTGAGTTCATTCTTCTGGCGTGAGGTCTCCTTCTCTCAGGACTGGAGTAGTTGCTAAGAGTGATAAAAAGCAAATCCAGCCTGCCTTGTTTGTATGTCTTCTGCGTCCACTTATCCTTTCAATTGATGCTGTTAGGAAGCAGCACGAAGCTACCCAGTATTGGGTTTCCCAACCTCCAAATACATAAAAAAAAAAAGAAAAAGCCTCAGGAGCTAAGATGGGAGGAGTAAAGAGAGGAAGAGGAGGAGTGAGGAGGAGGAGGAGAGGAGGAGCTAGGAGAGAAGAGGGTTGTGGGAGGAAACATGGAGGCGGATGTTCACGTGTTTCTGCCAGTCAAAGATAGTTGGCATATCTAGGTTGGGTATTGGGTTACACTTCTGATTGTATGGGCATCTTGTTATTAAGCATTACCAAACTTATAAAGCCTTTGATTAACATTTTTTAAAAAGTTACTAATAAAAAGAAAGAAAAAAAAAAAAAAGAAAGAAAAAGCCTCTTTTTTTTAAATAAATCATCCAGCGTCAGATATTGTGTTATAGTAACAGAAAATGGACTAAGACACTCCGTCACCCTACTATTTAGTGAACACTCAGGTATGGTCCCCATGCACCCCTGCACACATGCTAGGACTCACATACATTCATAAGGATTCCAGTCTATTAGTCTTTATCCTCATAATTTCCATGAAACACTAGCCTGAAGTTCCCTCATACATATTCAATTCATGTTTATAGAGCTGACTTGATTTTACAATACCACACTCAACAGAGAGAGATGTAGTACATTTACTACATATTGTCACCATTACAATAAACAGCTGGAGTACTGGAATGTGGCTTTTTCTACATTGACTGCTAGAAAACCTAAAGGAAATTCATTTCTCAGTTGTGGCACCATTTAGATTGATGGACTTTACCTTTGTCTTATGTCCACTTATATCTATGCCTTTAGCCATAAATCAAATTATTCAAATCCTATTTGGACATACATAAACCATATGAAATAAAAATCATGTATAGTACCTGGCAATGCTGAGGCCAGAAAATGAGGAATATCTATGTGCCTTCTCATTATTAATTAAATATCATCCTGAACACTGCAGTAGAAATTATGGCTTCTTTTAGGAACACCTATGGGTTTATACTGCTTGGCCTAAACAAACATTTGTTTGAAATGTGTGTATAATCTAGCTGACATTTGGAATGTATGTAGAATCTAGCCAACAGTCCCTATAACTTTTCTGACCACATCTCATGAAAGAGTTGAGTTTAATTAAAACCAGAGAGCTCGAAGCCAGAGTGGCTCAGATACTGTCCTTGGAGAAGCCAAGAGGCAGAGCCTCCTGTAACAGACAGGAGTTAACTGCACATCTGTCCAGGGCTCTGAATCCAGAGAGAAACTTGCCCCAGGCAAGCAGCTAAGCTCAAAGGCAAACTTCTCAGTGTCACCTCCTACACCCTCCTTGGGATGAACCAGACTTTGGCTGTATTAACCCCTTCCTACCTCTTCGACTCCAGTCACAGAGTATGCGTGACCCTTAACCAGCTTTTGCCTGGTCGTGGCTTCTGCTTCAGCTGCATTTGAGACCTGTGTCAAGAAGAAAGTCCAATCAGTAAGGCTGACCCTGACCTCTTTGGGGTCAGCACTACAATGCTTTCTAACAGTACAGAACCCAGCCAGGGCCCTCCCAGGTGGGAAGAATGCCGGGGTGGCCACGACCCATGAGCAGAGGGACCCATTTCTAGGGAACCCACTTTAATAAGCCAGTCAGGCACTGAGCAGCTGCTGAGGCTGCAATGTGACTGGCAGTACAGTCATACTGCCTCAAAACAAACAAACAAACCTACCCATGATGACAGATAACAAAATGGTTCTCAGGTTAGTGGCTTCCAGATCTGATATCTAAGACCACATTGGCATTCTGTACAACCAACCTTCCTGTCAGAGCTGGGCCCTCCACATTCACTCAGGGATCTCCAAGTTCATCAAACATTGTCAGCTGCCGTGTTTGTTTCCCCAAAGACCAAGATGACATAGCAAAAAGATGGTAAGTAGATAGCGCCTAGGATCCAGGGACTGAACTGTGCTCTCGGGACGAGTCGGCCATACTAAAGCAGCTCCAACCATTACTAGCCAAAGATAACTTTAAAATGTGACCAACCCTAGTTCCCACCCACTCACCAGGCTTCACCATTCCCTGTGCACTGTAAACCAATATGTCACCAGAGAAAAGAGACAAAGAGTTGAGGCTTACATCAATGGAGCAGCCCAGCAGAGAGCCTTTGCGGAGGGCCTTCTGGATGATGTAGTATAGATTGCCCGGAGGCTTTCTCAAGTCATAAAATTCAGAGATGCCACCTGTGAAATCCTCAAACCCCTCAATTGTGGAGCCTCCAGCAAGAGCCTCATAAGAACCATTAAGCCTGTTGAAAAAGAAAGAAAATTTGCACCATCCGCAGCCATGGGCAACCCCAACAAGGAGATCATGGGCCACGGAAATGGACAACGCCAAGACATAAGCTAGAGGGCCGGAGAAAGACCCTGGCCAATTATGAGAAGCCCAGAACACACACAGACTTCTATTTCAGACAAACACTTCAGAATACACACAGGCTACTCTTTTCAGACAGACACCTCAGAACATGCACTGGCCACTGTTTTAGACAGATACCCCAGAATTTGCCTAGAAACAGATCCTTAAACAGCCCCTCCAGGCCTCCCAACTTCAAAACCAAGTGTAACCCTTCCAGAATTTGCCCTAACTGCTTGGGTTCCTGGGGTGTCCAGGCACAGATAGGAATGGGGAACCCTCCTCTGAGGCTGGAAGGTTTCTGCTAAAGATTGCCTTAACACAGCCAGAAACGTACTAGACTGTTAGAATAGAGTGACTGCAAGCCAGACTAATTCAAAGAAACCCAAAGAAGCCATTGAACTTGGAATGTCAATCAAAAAAAAAAAAAAAAGAAGTCACATCATCATTTAAACATCCATGCTGCCCTAAGATCTTACCTTGGGGCTTGAGAGAGAATAAGATAATGGCTAGACAGATATTCTTATGAGACAGAAATAGAGACTTTAAAAAATATATATTTTTTATTTATTTAGGTTTGTGGTATCAGGGATTGAACCAGGGCTTTATATGCATGGGAGACATGTACTCTATCTCTGAGCTACATCCCCAGCCCAGAGATGAGACCTAGAACTCCCAGCCCAAATTTCCATTTCTCTTCAGAGTGGTACTTTCTGTATAGTCTATGAATGTCTGGATGCTGGGGGCAAACCTTGGCCATGGCACCCTGAGTAGGAGGCATTTTTTTACCTTCAGGGAGGCTCTGGGGTCTGCTGGTTCTTCACCTCCCCACTTACTTGGCATAGGCTTTCTCTAGCAGAGCACTCCAGAATTCATTGCCTTCTTCCGAGTGTAGAAAGAGCAGCTGTCCATTCCTGGTGGGGAGCCGGTCATCGATGACTACCTCCACCCACTCTCCGTACTGCCAGAACTAAGGGTGGGAAACAGAAGAAGCAGAGAGAGGTCTCTCAGTGGCATCCTTGGATGGGGTTTCTGCAGTCAGTGAGCAAGTCTCCAACCTTCATGAGCCTTAAACACCCTGAGAGAAGGATTTATGCCCCATCGGCACACAGGAGATGCCACAGACACCAAGAAGGCATTTAGTCTTTCTTGGAGTCAGCAGAGAAGGGAGCTTGCTCAAACATCACCCAGGGAGCCAGAGTGGGTAACTCAGACACCCATCCTTAGTCCACAGTGATTGTCTTGGCCCATGGCCTGGAGGGAAATGAAGATGATTGGATAGATATATAAAATGGTTTTCCAACTGAAGTGTGTACCCAAAGGGATAATCTAACACCAGTAACACGGCCTCACTTCCAGAGTTTCTGATGCCACAGATCTGGAGTAATATCTATGATACAAAAGTAGTGGGAAAGGTCACAAGCAAGGACTAACCTGGAAATGAAAAATGCCCGCATAGTTCTTCTGGAAGCTCTGGTCCCTGGGAACCACTCGGTAAAGCAGCTTTTCATTCAAGGTGAGGGAAGCAATGGCTGCAAGAAGCCAACAGTCTCCTGCAAGGAATCAGAGAAGACAATGACTGATCAGGCCAGGCCCTCGCTGTCCCCATCACTCCAGAGTCTGTGTCTGTTGAAGACTACACTTCAGCTGTAACACAATTCCTGAGACAGGGTTATGTATAAACAACAGAAATGTACGTGTCGCCATTCGAGAAGCTGATGATGAATTGGTATTGGTGAGAGCCACGCTCTCTGCTTGATGCATGACAGAAATGTGAACAGGCAAAAGGACCTGGCCAACTCTCCCACCCTATTAGAGGAGCACTGATGCCTAAGGCCCTCCTCTTAGCATAGTCACACTGGGTTTGGAGTCTGCCATTGAATCTTGGGAGGACACATAGTCCAGCAAAGGTACCAGCACTCTCCTAAGTCATACAGGTGGGTTCACCTCTCCTGGCTGACATGCACACACATTCCGCTCCTGAGGCCTCCGTGGGAGGGTTTTACTTGGGCATGGAGACGCTCTGCTCATCTTTATTACTCTGCCTCCCTGTACAATGAGCACTTCACAGTTCCTGGGCTCTCACACAGTGGAATGCAAATAGAGGAAGAGAGAAAGAAATCCCTCATTTGTTCCATTTGTTGTCAACTTGGATGCATTTGGTTGGGAAAAGCAGTGAACCCATTTGGACAGGATATAAGGTATGCAAGGGAGGGAAAGAGATACAGAGGGAGGGAGGGAGGGAGGGAGGGAGGGAGGGAGGGAGGGAGGGGTGAATGGATGAGGGGAAGGAGGGAGTCGGTGACTGAGTGATCCTTCCCCATTATGGCCTTGGGTAATGGCAGTTGATTTTGTATAATCTGTGTGGAGGATAGTGGTCCTTTTGTGTTTCAGAGTTCACTGTGAAAGCCCTTGAGGTATTGATTAGCATGGAATCATCATAATTTGAAGCAGAAGAAATAAAAGTCAAGAGAGGTTAAACAACCCAGGGCTTGGTGTTGATCACTTTGAATATCTGAGTATATTTAAAAGCAAATAGAAACCTCCCTTTAGTGTGAGACAGACCTCCTAGGCCCCTGAAAGCCACATCCGAGACAGCACCACTGACTCCTAATGACAACATTAACTGATGAATCACAGGCCGTGGACACTACATGCTTACCTTAACCTCGTGAGTTGGAGGGACCAGCATCTTGGAAGCTATGCAATGTTGCTCAGAACTGTGCAGGTGCTCATGACTCTGCAGAGTATGAGGGCAAAATGTCCTTAGTGTCCCTCACATTGTATAAAGCAATAGGGCATCACGCTACCCAGTCTTGCCTCTTTCCAGCTTTACTGGGATTCCAGACTCTAGGAGTCTAGGGTTTAGTGGAGCAGTCCTTGCTTCTCTTAGTCATGTGGTTCCTCTTGGTCTAGCACTTTGTTGTGTGTTCCAAGCACCTCTGTCCACACGTGAAAAGTTAGACCTCTCAACCTTAGCTAGAGAAGCCCCTTTCTGCTTGGCACCAGCACAGACTCAAAGTGCTGAGACTAAGTGGCCATTGAGCATTCAGTCCTAAGTGAGACATATATATCAATCCCCCACACCCCGCCCCAGCAAGGTTTAGGACATATTGTGGAAGATGAAGCCAAAAGAACATACTAGCCAGAAGGTAGACTGCTGTGAAATGCTGTCTCCTACACAGGCATGGCCACTGCACTGGCTCCTGCACAAGACCCAGACAAAGTCAAGCCAACAAATTCCTCAGCAACTCAGCAGGCAGCACCAGCTAGACCCAGAGGGTTAGATTTAGTCAAGGAAGATAGGAAAGAATCGAAGAAGGAAAGAAGGAAGGAAAAAAGGGAGAAAAGGAAGAGGCTGACAAGATGGCTTAGCAGTTAAGAACACTCCCTGCTCTTGCAGAGGATCCAGGTTTGGTCTGCAGCACCCACATGGTGGCTTACAACACTCCTTATCTTCAGTTCTAGGGATCCTATGCCCTCTTCTGATCTCCACAGGCATTACACAGAGAGAGAGGTGGAAGAAGAGATGGGGGAGCACAAATATATACACAGGCAAAACACCCTTGTATATCAAATAAACTAAATCTAAAAGGGAAAGGCAGGACGTGAAGGTAGGAGGGGGATGGGTTGGTTGGTATCTGGTAAGAGTGGAACACCCCCCCCACTCTTGAGGTAGTGGATGGGGATGGCTTTGGGATGGACATGATAAAGAGACATATATACATATATGAAATTAACAAATAATGATAATTTGTAAGAGATGTTCTAACAAATAAATAAGTACTCTTAACCTCGCCTATGTATTTTCAGACTAAAAGCCTGGCAAAATTTTAAATGTTTTCCAGGCCCTTTTCTAACTTTATGTTTTTGTTTTAATGGCAGGACTAAATAAAATTGCTTCCGCAGCCCAGGAGTGAACACACTTGGTATTTCACAGTTAGACTGTTTGAACATGTAGTCAGTAAACTATGACCCAGGACCAGTGTCTGAAGGTCTGTCACCACCAGCAAGAGCTCTGTCACAATTTCACCCCTAACCTTTCTCAAAAAACAGAGGTTCAAGACTACATCCCAAACTAATTTCTTCTTCAGTCTCTCCCCTTCTCTCCCTCCCTCCCTCCCTCTCCCTCCCTCTCCCTCTCCTCTCTCCCTCTCTCCCTCTCTCCCTCTCTCCCTCTCTCCCTCTCTCCCTCTCTCCCTCCCTCCCTCCCTCCCTCCCTCCCTCCCTCCCTCCCTCCCTCTCCCTCTCCCTCTCCCTCTCCCTCTCCCTCTCCCTCTCCTCTCTCTCTCTCTCTCTCTCTCTCTCTCTCTCTCTCTACACACACACACACACACACACACACACACACACACACGTGTGCACACCTCCCTCACAGGACCAACAAATGCAACCCCTCAGATGATCCAGAGATTCAAGGCGAAGTTCAAGGTGAGACTAGAGACTGCTCCCGCATGAACGCACTGTGCTATGTTGCTCCTTACACAGAAGACTACAGCAGGGTGGTAAGTCATTACAAGCGAGTTCCCAAGAGTAGAAAAATAACAGATTTCCCTTCCCCCATCGGGTGCCGCCCCCCCCCCCCCCCCCCCCTCAGTTTCTTCTTGTGAACTTTCCTATGAGCTCATGTTACAATGTCATTTCTTTGCCTTTCTTTGCTTAGAAACTGGAGTGACTCCACCCTACCTGACTGGTTTCTTGCCCACTGTGAGTTTAGCCTCCAGTCATACTTGGAAAGCCCAAAGTAAATTCTGATCACTTTTCCTGCCTGGTCTTTTCTTATTTGTTTTGTCTGTCTATCTGTTGGTCTGTCTGGTGCTTCCTGCAACTTGACCAGTTGAGTCTTCACTCCCCACTAAGCCGACCTTGGAGTCTCCTTGGAAGGCACTTCTTTTGTCTTTTGTATGTTCTGGAGAGCTTCCTTATCTCTCTCAGCTGATCCTAGCACGCAAGCGGGCTTTTTGATCCCTAATTAACCCCACATCCCCAAGCCCTCCTCCCACAGAGCTCCTAGCCCCTACCAAGGCCACCTGATATGGGTCTCTCATCCCTGTTCCTCTCTGATCTCCTCCTGCTGAGAAGAAGCATGGACTCTTTCACGGTAGCATCCCAGTATCTGACAGAGAAGATCCAGTGAATTTTCGACAAAGAAAAACAAGTCAGCAAATGACCAAAGGAGTTCATCAATCATGTTCTGTCCCTTTGCGAGTAAATAATCCTGCCTATCATGTGTTGTCACCTGATGATCCCAGGTCTGGGCTGAAGTGAAAGTGGCCATGCATTAAACCTCATAAATTTCATACATGACACCTGCATCACACCGAGATGCTGGGCTACTCAAAGCTCAGTAGCAGGTGAGATGGGCACAGTCCCCAGGGAAGGAGCAGAGCAACTGCTCTGTGGTGTCTCTGAAGCAGGTGACTTCTCAAGGAAGCCAGAGATGCTTGCTGCTCAGCCATAGTGATGGGTATGGACCCGACTCCCTTCTGATGTGAAGATTCTCACACACAGTCTAAGCTGCTGCAACACCACACTCTGAGTGCTTCCTAGACATTTCAGTAAGACATACCAGAAGACATCCTTTAGTGGCCAACATCAAACAGGTCAGCCCAGCCAAGGGAGTGTTTCTTTCTCTCTTTCATTCCTGACATTTTGCAGGGTCCACTCAGCTGCTTCAGTAAGCACAATGGGATTCAAAGAATGCCATAGGTATAGACATTTGGATCCCTGCCAAATAAATACTACATGACTTTCGAGTGAATCCTCCTGACAAAGATGCTTTTTCTGAAGTACCCAAACAAATGTGCTTTCTTCCAAAGGCACTCTTGGAATGACAGGCATTTACTCTTCTGCATGAAACACCTTGGACGCCTGTTTGAGGGGTCTGCCTCAAAGCCATGGCCCCTTGATCTCCAAGCATAGTTTTGATTTTCGAAAGAAGTCAAACAAAACTTTGGGATCCACGTTTGTTGGCAAATGAGGTAGACAAGAAAGCCTCAGTGAGTTCCTGGGAGGGAGGGGGGAAATGGGGTAAGGAGAGAACATCTGAAATGTAAAAAATAAAAAATTTTCCAATAAAAAGAAAAAAAAAAGAAAGCCTCAGACTGTCTCCACAGACAGGTCTCTGCTCTTTCAGCCACCTCCTAGCTGATGACCACGGGTTAGCATTCCCAAGAGCTTAGGTTTGAAGTGGGAATTTGCTAATAGCACCTGCTTTTCTGATGGAGCGTGGCGGATTTGCTTACTAGAATCTTTCTGCCTACTGCTATTCTCCTATGTCCTTACCTAGGAAGTCTGCCTTATGCCTGGAAATCCAGACACATCTCAGAAACCCAGGGCTACAGCTTGGGATGGGAGTCGAGACACTTGGGAAAACAGCAGTGGCTGTCTGGATTTCTAACAACTAGCCCAGGGCCACCCACCTCCAGACTCCTGTCACAGAGATGATGAGCTCCTCAAAACCCTGCTTGTTTAAGCAGTGGTTAATGGTGCTTTCAGCCAACATTTTCCTGATATAATAAAGTAATTAGCGTGCCTTATAAAACGATTCTGGAAGAAACTCTACTAGAGGAGTTCTTAAAAATATCAGGAGTAAGGATAGTTGAAATACACACATTAGTCTACACACTGATGGCTGGCTATGTTCTGGGGACACTGGGTGAGTTGTCTGTCTGACCTCCACAGAGAATCATGGAGTATGAAATTACAGAGAGTAATATTTGCATATGAAGCTCAATCAACTGAAACATGGAAGAGGAGCCCGCTGAGAAAACCCAACCACTCCTCAACACCAGCAAACATGGATATGCTTCCAGGGACAGAAAGGATACCTTGTATGAGGGACTGTGATGGCTAGTTCTAATTGTCGATGTGACACAGTCTAGCATCACCTGGAAAGAGAGCTGTCTAGGTTTGTTGGTCTTTAGGCATGCCTGTGATGGGGAAGGTCCTGACTGTGATCATTGATGTGGGAAGACCTAGCCTAAAATTGGATGGTACCCTTCTACATTGCACTAGTGGGTGGTACCCTTCTACTCCACATGAAAGTAGAAAGAACAAGCAGAGCAGAGCAACTCTACATTCTCTCCCTGTTCCTGATGTGACCATCTGCTTCAAGTTCCTGTCTTGACTTCCCCACCATGATGGGCTGGAACCTGGAATTGTAGCCAAATAGATCTTTTCTTCTTTAAAGATGCTGTTGGTGGTATATTTGATCACAGCAACACGAACTGAAACTAAGACAGGGGCACAGGCATTTTTGTCCATTTTTTTTTCTTGCTCTAACAGAATACCTGAGCCTGGGTGATTTATAAAGGAAAGGACTACAGTTAGCTTATGGTTCTGAGACTTTAGGAAATCTAAGAGCAAATGTCTCGTGCTGCTTTAACTCATAGCAAACAAGAGACAGGCAAGCAAGTGCACGCAAAGAGGAAAGAAGCCCAGTGTCCTGTGGTGGCTAAGCCATTTTCCAGGAAAAGGCACCGACCCCTCTAAATGAACTCATTGTTTAAGCAGCCTTACCTCCCCAAAACCAGAACACTTGAAGAGTCTCAGTGGGGACTGACTATTCAAACCACAGCAAATGTTTGCAGAGATGAGAGTCACGCCTATGTCTTATGTTTATTTCCCATTAAGAGAACTGTACCCCTTCACTAAAGTCAACCTGAAAAGTCTCTGGGGATCTCTTTCCCTCTGGCTTGGCTCTGGTGTGGACTCATTTGCATCATCTGAGTCCAGATGATGTGGAAAGGAGAGAAAGACACAGAGACACAGAGACAATGATACAGAGAGAGAGGGGAGAGAGAGAGAGAGAGAGAGAGAGAGGCAGGACACCATCATCATGTATTTTGTCAGGAAGAAGAAGAAGAAAATGAGTATTTGAGCAGTGAAGTCCAAGATTCCCCTGGCCCAACAAAGCAAGACTAACATAAGTCTGAACTGAAGAGAACTGAAGGGCCTGTCTTGTACAGAATGAGTTAGAAGGTGTTTTGTGAACGGCAGGCACACAGGACAGAAACAGACTCACTAGAGGGCACACTAGAGGCAGCCTTTCCCACTAATGTCTCTATTTGGTAAGAGAGTGGGCATTCTGAAGAAGCTTGGGAAAGAGTGGGTCTCACCAGAAGCACAGAGTGACGGGAATATGAAAACACTTACCAGGGCAAGCCCATCCATGAGTGGGAGCCAGAGAGTCCTAGGAGCCTTGTTCTCATCATTGATTAGGAATAACTAGTCTTTAAGATAAAGTTCTCCTTGCACAGGAAGATCAACAGAGTAAACGAACCTGAACCCTTGGAGCTCTCAGAGACTGAATCACCAACCGTGGAGCATACCTAGTCTACACAGATCTACCTCCATGGGCTGAACCTAGGCCTCCCTGCACATATGTTGCAAATGTGCAGCTTGGTTTTCAAGTAGGTCTCAAACATCTGGAGTGGGGGCTATCCCAAAACATGCAGCCTGTATATGGAGTATGGTCTTCTAAAAAAAAAAAACAGTTGTTCAGTTATTCATGGAATATTATTTTTTTATATCTCTTGTATTCAGTTTGCAACTACTTCATTGAGAATTTTTGTATGTATATTCATGAGGGATACTGGACTATAACTTATATATTTTGTTGGGTTTACACTTGATTTCACTATTTCAATATTATTTGCTTTGTGAAGGAGCTTATTGTGGTTCTGAATTTTTTTAAACATAACTCAAAAAGTATTGCTTGTTTGAAGGCTCTATAGAATTCTTGTATAAGTATATCTGACCCTTGGTATTTTGCTTGTTTGTTTCTTCTCATTTTATTCTGTTTGAATGCTTTTTAAATTTTTTTGATTTGCTGAAAATAAAAATTAAAAAAAAAAAAAAAAGATAAAGTTCTCCTGGCTGCAGAGATTGCTCAGTGGTTTGGAGTACGCACTGTCCTTCCAGAGGATGAGGGTTTGGGTCCTAGCACCCACCCAGTGCCTCACAACCATTTCTAACCCTAGTACCAGGTGATCCGATGCCCTCATTTGGCATCAGTGGGCTACTACACCCATGTGGTGCACATAAACTCATGCAAGCACAAACACACAAAAAATTATTTTTTAAGACAAACTTCTCATGTTCAAAACAAGATACCCATCCAAGTATGATGCTTTTAAAAGGAAGACTGTCTGAAGACAAAGAGTTAACAGAGGGGGGTACTGGTTATTGACAGCTCTACATTTCATGAAGAATGTGAAATACCACTCAAGACTGAGGCTGCTTCTTTGCAAAAGCCAGAGGGAAAGAGATTCCCAGAGACTTTTCAGGTTGACTTTAGTGAAGGGGTATAGTTCCCTTAATGGGAATATAACATAAGACGTGGGTGTGACTCCCGTCTCTGCTATTTAGTAGCTGTGTGGACCCAAAAAAGAGGCAGCACCTCCTCGAGCCTCGGCTCATCATCTATGCAATGGCAGTGTTACTGATCCCCACTGGGATGGGTACTAACCGGCCAAATGGGATCTGTAACAGCTAGAATCCAGAATGTGACCATTAAATTATAGCTCATTAAATTACAGTTCCTCGTGGGAAAGAAAAGACCGATACGTAGCTACTAGGGCCAGGGCAAGAGAATAAACTATCCCAGTGTGGCATCCAGGCAACCAAAGGAAGGGGGCATAAAGTAGACAGGTTAGCAGCAGGGCAGATATTGCACACGAATTTGAGATGATAAAGACTGAACACTGACCATTGCACTTAGCAATGTGGAGACAGTAGCAGCAACACCTGCCATTTTATTCATGTTCTATATATCCAGCTGCCCAGGAGGTGGAGGCAGAAGGATTGGTTGCTGGAGACTAGCTTAGACAATATAGCAAGAGCCTGTCTCAAAACACAAAGAAGCAAATGATAAATGAGCAAAACCAATAAAACCTGCATATGTCAGAGCCACTGTTATAAGAACTCGAACTTCAGGGAATTTCTTGAACACTAGATAGAAAGAGAAGCTTCCAGACTGCAGGTAGATGAGAAGGAGGCAGGGGGAGAAGGTAAACACTGGGACCAGCAGGACCTTCCTCACCTTAGGAAGTGAATGACTGGAGGAACCCCAGATCCTCTGAAGAGGAAGCTAGCCCATGCAGTCCTTATGCCCCGCTGCCAGAGACCAGGAAAAGATGGCATCACAGTGCCTGAGTCAAGGAGAAAAGAAGGGCAGGGCCATCCCCTGCAGAGGTTATGGAGTGGTCTCAGGGGTCAGACACCAGATGAAGAACTGATGTCTCATGTGGGTAGAGCTCACGGGCACTCAGAGATTGCTGAATCAGGTCTGTTGGGCCCTGATAAACAAGGAGACCATATAAGATACCACCACCTCTTCAGAAGGCAGTCGGTGCCAGGCTGTACAAAAAACATCTGGTTCCCCCTTCCATTGGGAAGTCATTTTGGCTTTCATTGTATCCAGCTACCATCTTGGGGAGAAACAAGAGAAGCACCTTCGTCCACTTGTAATGCTAAAATGAAATACTACCCACTAGGTGGTTTGTGAACAATGCCAATCTGTTTCTCCCAGTTCTGCAAGCTGGAAGGCCAAGATCAAGGTGTTAGCAGACTCGATATCTTTTGAGAGCCCTCTTCCTGGTTCATAGATTAAGGATGTCTTACCACATCCTGACACGGTGGAAGGGAGAAGAAAGCTCACCAGAGGCTCTTTTATAAGGGCACTAATTCCATTCATAAGGGCTCTACCCTCATGACCTAACCACCTCCTTACATCCTCCACTCCAATAGTACATGTTGAGATTTTCATGAATTTCAGTGGGACAAAGAAACCATTCCCCTGTATAATAACTCTCACAAAGAATAACCGAAGGAGGACTACATGTTCCAAAGAGACAAGAACCTAGAACAGGGAGAGTCATAATACCTTTGATTGGCTAGTTTTCTGCTTCCCCCCTCCCATTCACTCTCACTAGAAATGGGGGCACTATAGCAAGCTGGAAACAGTCAAGACAAACAGTCTCCCTGATTACACATTCAGATGGAATCCAAAGACTTTGACCCCACTAACAAATGCTTGTTTAAAAAAAAAATCCTCAGTATTTTATCACAGCTAAGGCACCCTTCGCCTGCTCTTCCTCCATAAGACTGCTCAAAATGTTTTTACACACAGGGCACTAATTTAGCTTGGCACTTCACTGCCCGGCAATCTCAGGGGCATCCTTCCTCCCTCCTGTTGGTGAGCAAGCCTTTTCAAGCCTGCTGCACTTCACTCATGCCAGCTTGACTGCGTTAGAACACATATGCTTCTGGCTGTTCCTGATTTTATTTGGTTAGGCTCTGCCTAGACTGGATGCTAGCCACAGGTGGATAATGGGCTCCACCCAGACACAGCACACAATCCACCACATACACCTCAGGAATGTGATTTGAACACACAGACTTGGACCATCAAGGGAATCCTACAGTTCAGCCCATGTTGCAGGTTTCTCCAATAGAGAAACACAATGTGGCATGTATCGATACTACACAAGATAAGAACTGGGCTTAGATCAGAGCTGCTTTCTTGGTGAGCAAAGCTCTTATGACAGAAGTGTAATGAGCTAGCGTAGGCTCTCGGCTACAACATGGCTGGCATTCTGGAGGCTATCCTGAACGTTGAGCAGTGTACCTAACTTGTAGCTGATGGGTGCCAATAGCAGCCTCCCTCCCCTCCTCCCCTGTGTGACAACAAAATTGATATAGATATTGCCAAATGTCCTCTGCATGAAAGGAAGGAGAATCAAACATGCACCCAGACACACACACACACCACACACACACCACACACACACAGAGAGAGAGAGAAGAGAGAGAATCCAATGAAAGAGGAAAGCTTCCCCACACTGGAAGGAGGACAGACAGAATGACTTCTCCCCACAGTTTCTATACAACTGCTTAATATTATAAATGTCACTAGTGGTACATCTCATGCTATGTCTTTGCCTGACACCATTAGCGTTTTCTGAGACCTACTTTCTGCTTCCCCTTGCTTTTTCTCATGCCTGCCTTCTCTGATTAAAGAAAAATTTCTCAGCTACAGGAAGTCCCCGCCTAGTCTCTACCTCTGACACCTACACCAACAGCATCCAATACCCGTTTCTCTGAACATTTTTAACATGTAATGGTCTCTCAGGGCCACTGGGATTTAGGTGGCTGGCCTCTTGGCCTCCAGTAGACCCTTCAAGCCACACAATAATGCAATTCTTGGCTCTGCTCAAACAACAGAGACACTATCTCTCACTCCTACGAACAGAGAGAAACTAGACTTTTTAGAACCTCTGCAATCTGGACTCTCCTCTAAGGTCACCCTTCACTTTTGCCCTCTCCCCAGTTCATCCTGTGTAGCACATGGCTCTAACTCAGCTCTAGCCTTAGGCATCTCCATGACACCAGCCAACTCTAAGATTATTGTCACCTGCTCCTAAGACATAGCACCTCCTGGTAGCATATCAATGCAGGTTGGCCAGAAGCAGTTGATCAACTCCTGTGAACCTCAAAGTTTTCATCTATAAAATGGGTCTGTGCCCCACAGCTTTTGTAAAGGGTCAATATCTTGATACTATAGTAAATACACAAACTGCAGCATAGTCATTTGTTATCAGCATCAAGTATTGTGCTCTCTGTATAATTACCCATGCTAGCCTTTCATAGGACCAGGCAGCCTCTGCAAACAGGCCTAGTGGGCTAGAATGGCTTCAGCATCACTAGATGAGGAAACAACGTCCTTAGGATTAATGCACCTTGCATATTTGAAAGTCTCCCACACGCCATAAATCCTGCTGAAGTACATTCTGAGTATGTGTGTGTGTGGTGGGGGGGGGATATCCAAAGGTTTCCCCAACAAGTTTCTACAAAATAAAGATGAGGAAAACTCATTCTAGGCTCACCCATCCCACCTCCAGCAGGTCCCTCACTCTCAGACCTCACCCCCTCACTGCTAGAGTGCACAAGGGCAGGGGAAGATGATGCTCTCCTGTACTTGGCTGTCCGTGCACAGTAGATTGCATCTTTGATACCCACTTGCAGAGGAGTAAAGCTGAGGCCCTGGACCAGCCAAGTGATCTCAGAGGTCAGACAATCAGTGTCCTGTTGAGAGATGAGCTTGCTGCCTCTCCTTGGAGGGCCGGAGGCTGAAGCCAGCATCATCATGACCATTTGTAATAGATGTTCCTCTGTTCAAAGGGAACCAGAGATTTCAGGACTGGCCCTCCCACAGGCGGCTTCTCAGCCTCTCCTCCCCCTCACTTTCCATCTGCTTCCAGAGCACACCCTCTTCCCACCTTGATTAACCCTGAGCTCACCCGGCACCTACCTCAGATAATAGCATCTCCTTAACTGGCAGACCAATGAAACAGTCACTACCCCTTGGGGTGATTAGGAAGATAAGAATGAGGTAAGATGTGTAAAGCTTGATGCCTGACACCTGCGAATCCCTCAATAAGCACCCCCATTATTCTCTATTATCACCTGACGATTAATCCAAACATGGGGAGTCCCAAAATGTGAATCAGCAGACATTTATGGAGTATCTGCTACCTGTAAGTAAACAAAACTTACAATGACAGTAGTTAGTTGCTGGGCTCTAACTGAGTCACCCCAGTTTGTACAGGAAGTGTAGTCTGATTCCCATCTGCCAGTGCCAGCTCCCGCTCAGCCTCCCCCAACCCCTGTAGCTAACACTGCCACCACAGCTGTCTCCATTCCAGCCTGGGAGCCGCTCTGTTCTTCCCTCCCCCTCCCACATCCAACTGCTGGCCAAATGCTTTTGATTTTTGCTCTAAAGGCCTCTGGAATCCCATTTCCCTAGCAATTTCTGCCCATACTGCAAGACTAAGGGTGTTAGCATTCTGTCAAACTCCACCTCCACAGTTACCTGGCAACAGCCAGGTATGCTTCTCCCTGCAGCTACCTGGCAACAGCCAGGTAGCCCTGCCCACTATTATAAAAGGGGCTGTCTGGCCCCTCCCCTCTCTCTTGCCCCTTGACACCCCTCCCCCCCACCCCCACACCCCGTGCCTGCAGGTTGTATCTGACCCTCTCCCCTTCCCTTCCCCCTCTCCACGTGGTCATGGCCGGCCACCTCTCTCTCTCTCCCCTCTGCCCAAAATAAACATTCCCTTCGCGGAACCCTCTGGCCTGGCGTCTTCTGTTCCAAGCTGCTGCGCGTTAGTTATCAACAAAGGGACTTTTGGCTAAATATTCACTACTAAGGTGCTATAGTTAGGAAATCACAAAGGTCATCCTAACACAGAAATACAGTCAAACACCACTCCTAACTACCAACCAAGCCAGCACATCTGCAAACACAAGGCCAACAGGTAGCAAAGCGACTGCCTTGGTCTGAATGTCTATGTCTCCTTCAAAATTTACATGGAATTTACCCCCGTCTTGGAGCTCATTCACAGGAAACCAAATTTTGAGATGCTGGACCTCACATGTGGGTAATCCCAAGAGTTGACTTGCCACATTTTTGCCCTGCCGGCTGAGACTGTGTAAGTACCTGGTATTCACTTGTAAGAGTACACAGCAACAGAACTTTGTTCTGGAGGCAAAGGCATCAAGTCTGTAGCATTTTGATCTGGACTGTTCTACCTCACACATTTCTGTGATTGGTGGGTTACCCAGCCTGTGGTATTTTGTTACACATAGATTACAATAGTGGCTACATTTGCAGAACTGGGGGAAGCTGGTGAAGTGACTGTGCCTTTGGCCACAGACCTGAGCTGCAGCTGAGAAAGAGAAACCTCAGCAGCTCTGGGAAGACAGGCACCTGGGACAGGGGGAGTTTGAGTGCTAAGGGCTAAAGGGAGATCGTAGAAGAACTCAGGGTTGCCAATGCTTTCAAGATCTTGCTTTGACAGTACAAATGAGGCACTGAGAGCACAGTGCCCTTGTCTTGTGTGCAATTATTTCCTAAGTATTGTGAGTTATGAGAAAATGTTTCATAACTTCTTATATCATTTATCAAAATGATGTGCTGATCACACCTTTTTAAAGAAACAGTTCGCTATGAAATGAAGACTTCCGGTTTATGCTGTGGACCCATGATAATCTGCAGGCAGCAAGGGTCTCTCATACTGCAGCTGTGTCCTGCCTGGGCTTCCCGTCCTCCACGCTCCACATCTGCCCCCACACACTTCTGCTTACAATCCACCTGGCTTCCCTATTATCCTTAGGAATAATCCAGAATTTTTCAAATTCTCCTCACACGATCAGGGCTCGACATGATCTGACCACTGTGAGGCCTCTGACCTCCTTACTTCCTGTTTGTCCTACCCTACTTCATCTTAGCGCCCTAACCATGTTCTTCTAGGCGAAACGGCTTCTTCAGATTGCTACTGCCGAGAATCCTCCCCACTCCCCCAAGACAGAGGAGGAGAGACCGGGACTGTCTCATTAACTGTTTCCTACTATGAGAAAAATACGTACTACTCAGTCAAATGAATGAAAGACCATAAACATCCTTGCTAATTCTGACTAGTGAGTATGCAGGGTAAATCACATGTTCCTTACCCCTTAGACACATCTCCCACCAACCTGGACCCACCACCGTCAAACAATCTCTTCAGTTGCAACTGCAAGTGAAGGGTCTATCTAGCAGGGTTTTCTGGAGTATCATGTAAACCCCATAGCTTCACTACACCAGGATATCATTGATCTAGACGTAAGAAAAGAGTCAATTCTATGTTTTGTACAAGTCCAAAAATCCTCAGGGGCCCGGTGCCATGTTCTCTATGGGACATGGAGTACTATGGTCATCTTGAGAGGTCAGCTACTTTCAAAAAACAGCCTTGAGTCCCCCTGGTGCTTCCTGAGCGGCGGGAGCCTAGCCCCTCAGAGCAACTATAATTTTTATGTCCTCAAAATAATTTTTCTGTCTGTACCACATATAATAATAACATGCACTAAATAATCCACTCCTGCTGCCCACAGGTCGCCTCGCACCTCCACTCCTGGTTCCCATGGTGACTCAGGAAAGGCTTCTCAGGCTTGACAGCAGATCCACAGTCATGTGGGGCATCTCAGTGTGGAGGGCGGCTACAATGAACGATGGTGTTTGTCCAAGGATAGTTCTGAGTGGGGGGGGGGAGTGGGGAGAGGGGCTCTGCTTCTAGGAGCTGTAGAACACCCCAGACTTAATGTAGTCACCAAAACAGGGGAAGAAAACCAGAAAAGGGTAGCAGGCCAGGCTGTGTGTGAATGCAAGACCATCATGCTTTGTTTTCTAGCTTATCAGTGGAGACAGACAGAGAGAGAAAGAGGAGAGAGAGAGAGAGAGAGAGAGAGAGAGAGAGAGAGAGAGAGAAGAGAGAGGATGCCTGGAATTGCATAGGAAGCCCTGTAGACCAACCTCATCTAATTTGAGCTATTGAAGAAATCAGACTCTGGCATAAAACAATTTAGGGAGTCCCCCCCATTCCCCCCCCCACCACAAATCAGACCTTTAATGCTACTGAGAGGGAAAGAATTTCTTAGTAGATTATACAGATGAGACTGATTCACCAGAGCGGGAACATCATTAGGTATATACATTTGGGGTTTATGTAAATACATCACACAGTACCTTGCTTGCTCACTGTGTTTAAGTACAATGCCTTTTGGAATAACACGAGTACAGGAAAATGCTGTGAGACAGGTATAATAGGGAAGATACTGAATGCTAAGAGGACCATGAAAGAACTGCAAACAGCAAGTCTGCACCAGCCACAGTTAAAGCCAGGGACAGCTTTGCTTAAAGCCCCCTCCAAAGCCGTGAAGCCATGGGGGAGCTGTGAGTCCCCAAGGGGCATGTGAGTTCTTAAAGGTACAGCACAGGTCAAACACAGGGTAGCTCAGGTCTTCCTGGAAAGTGGGGGCGGCTTTCCAACTGCAAGCAACTACGCTGAATCAAAATGCTGGAGAGATCGACACAAGGCATTTGTAGGCTGGGTAAATATCCTGAGCACAGTTCAGAGAGCAGAAAGAGTGAAAGGAAGGAGAGAGGACAAAAGCTAAGCCCTGAACAGGAGGCAGGGCCCTGCAGAGGAAGCGTTGCCACCTGAAAACTACTTAAGACTTTTTGTACAAACTCATCTCACAAATGGCCACAGAGTAGCTACTCTGGACCAAGTGTGACTCCTGACTCTAAGTAATTGTGTCAAAGACAATCTTTGACATCTTGGGTGGGACATTTAGTGAGGAAAATCCATTAATAAACAACGTGCCTGGTGGTGGTCAATGCAATAAAGAAATAAAAACCAGGCAGTGGGGGGGTGGGGAGGAGCTAGAGGCAGGGGCTGAGGCAATGTGCCAGAGATGGCAGTCAAGAGGTGACAGGAAGGGATGGGGCAGGAGAAGGCATCCAAAATGCATGATGCATTGACTGGCTTGTGGAATAATGTCTGCTTCCTTTTGTCAGATCGGCAGCCTCGTGGAACTGTGTTATCTCCTGTGAACAGGTGCCATGGTTTCACTGTTGGAGGACAGGCTCTTGTGGGCCCTGCTTCTGGTCCTTGGACAGTGAGAGCTGGTTTCTCAAGGACTGACAGTACACACCTCTGAGTGACAGCCCCAGATGAATTGCGAGCCTTCCAGTACAGCCCAAAGCTCCCTGAATGTGAAGGCTGCCCTGCCCCCAGCAGTGCCTGCAGCCATCTCTGTTCAGAAGTATCCCCAGTTTCTGAGGACTGAGACATTGCATTCCCAGTACTCAGTGCTCCATCAGCATGTTGTCAGTGGATCCAGAGCCTGTAACCAGCCGTGTGCCTTGACCTGGTGTCTTCCTGAAGCACCAAGAGAACACAGAAACTCAAGTATCATGGTGACCAGTGTTGAAAAGTTTCTCTCTAGGTCTCCAAAGGACTGCCGCAAAATGCAAGCCACAAACGGGAAGCAAGCAGCTATGCTTCTATGGGGCACAAACGGTGGGATCTGTGGAATATATTAAAGCAACCCAGATGGATTTCAGTCGGAGCCCTCTGCATAGGAATCTGCCATGCTGTGGGATATGGCTTGCACATGCAAACTCAGGCTGCTCAGTCAAGACTGAGCCTAGAGAGAGAAGCCTGTTGCCTAAGCCTGTACATCACCTCCTCCTGGATGAAGAGAATGTCTCCCTGGGGACTCAGAGGCTCCCCTGTACCTTTTACAGTTGAGAACTGTATTTCCTTCCTGAAGGGCAAAAGGTGCTACACTGAGTTATATTCTATATAATCACATAAAACCAGAGTATACTAAATTAAAAAAAAAAAAATCATCCTGACAAATCTTCACCTGGAGAAGTGGACTGGCATATTGTAAGTGATCTCCACCTTGCCTGTGACATGACCCTGATCAATGGCAGCTCAGTGAAGCCATAAGTTTGATCTCAGAATAGTGTTTCTAAAAGCATAGAACAAAAAGTAATCGTGTTCAAGTTCAATTCTACTGAAAATTATCGATTTTGTTTTGAAATTAAAACGTTTGTGCTTCATTCACATCTTATATGATTTGGCGGGAGGCTACCTAAGGGATGTGATAGGGACAAAGTATCAGACAAAGTGATATTTTGTGTATTTGTAGCAATTGTTCTATGATGCTAAGTGGCTGGAGTTGCCAGCCCTGTTTTTCTGCACCTTCAGTCCTACCGGAAGGAAACAGGTAAATGGGGGTGAATGGAACTGAGTGTATAGGGTAGAACTCTTCCATGTTCCGGAATAATAGCCAATATGAATATCTTTTAGAAACTCAGTGTGTCAAACTCACAGCAAATGTTAATGCTTGTCCCCAGCACATTTGTTCAGAAGGGAAAGGTGAAGGTCACAGTGGAACAGAACATGAGAGCATCGGAGACAGGAGCAGAAAGAGACAACAGCAAAAGGAAGTTGAGACCCCATCAGAATCCAACTCATCAGCGTCCCACCTACCCCCACTGGGTAGCATGAAACTGGCCCCTGCAGTTTCTCTACTCCCCCTGAAGGCTTACCCTGTGCCCTCCAGAATCAATGAGCAGATTTGGTCCTTTGTGCTTGCAGAAACTTCCCCAGTTGCTCATTAAAAGTAAGCATCCGGACCTAGTGAATTGATCTACTTCGTCCCAGTCCTGGGAGGATGTTACAGATCAGAAGATGTCTTAAGGTGACTGACACTACTCTCAATCACTGTTGAGTGCATATGCCTGTCTCTGCCCCAGGAATCCAGGCTCTGCCCATGGGGGAAGCGCTGGCTCACAGAAGAAAATCAATGCCAGGGCTCCAGCCAAGAGGGTGATGAGGTTATGTCATTGCTATTGGGCTTTCGATTATCTTTAGAGACATGAAATGTCTCACTCAGTCTCTTTTGGAAACATGAATACAGAATATAAAACTCTATTCAATAAATGCAACAGAGATGACTAAGATATCAATTCCAGAGAGGTAAGAGAAAACTCAGGTCAATAGATAAAGGCGGTGAGGGGAAGTGACCACATACAGACACAAGCACACCAGGTACATGACAGGGAAATATAAAAGGGAGAGCCAATGTGTCCATGGTAGAGCATTTACATGCTGAGGAGGAAAGAGCTGGGGCAGGGGAGGGGGTGGGATTGGGTGTCTTTCCCAACCCAAAAGAAAAAGCAAAGAAGTAGGAGGAGGGAAGAAGGAAAAGGGAAGGAGGGAGGCAGGCTGTGAAGGAGGGAGGAAGGAGAAAAGGAGGGAGAAAGGAAAGAAAAACATCCAATAGATTTAAATTTTGGGGTAAACATTATAATATGCTATTCAGAAAGCTCACTCACTTCTCTCTACATTCTGGAAGTCTCTGGTGCATGATAGTTAAGAGAAAAAAAATGCTCTTCTTCTGAAGGCAGCGAGCTTTAAAATTTTCATTTTCCAGGGACCAAAGTTTTTGCCTTTGGGAGTACACCTTCATGTAGCATTTGGACCCATAAGTCACTAAAGGCCTTTGAGTCCTTTGTCTTTCCAGAGCCTTGAGCACCAAGACACTACCTGTTAATTTTTTCAGAAGTCTCAGGCTTTGGTTATATCAGTTTTCAAATACTTTAATATAATACAGTGACAGAGAGTTTTGGTCAAAGATCAAAGTGCTGCAAACCCTCTCTGGATGCTGCTTCAAACCATGCCCTGTGGAACACATGGTTGTGATACCCAGAGCTGTTAGCCACCATTTCTCTCCACGGTAGTGCCCCTTCCATGGTGATAAGGAAGCAAGTGATAGCTCCCTAACTACATTTACCTGGCTAGTTTAATTATAACTGTGAAAATGGTAGAGAGGACACTGGTCAGCCAACCATGAAGACCCAGGTCTGCACCAATGAGCTGAAAGAGTCTTGGCTAATTACTAATCCATAGAGAACAGGAGCTCCCAGGGAAGGAAGAGGGATTGGCATGGCAGGGTGATGGATTAGAGAAGGAAAGCAGCCAGGGCCCTGGGCTCAGAGGACAGTAGGAAAGCCCAGACTGTGCCAGACTCCTGTCCCCACCCCATACACATACATTTAAATGTCCCACTGTCCCACTGTCCTTTTTTATATTGTCTACCAAGAGCCACTGCCCACTTCTTTGGGAAGTCTTCCCTGTGTAGAGTGCTCACAATCCTAACAGTGAGTGCAGTCCGCAGACTGGGCTGGCAATAAGGAAGGTTACCCTTCTGTCTGCAGCAATTGGCCCAATGTACAATGATCACCCCAGCCATCATATCAGAAGCCTCTTATGACATCTATAAAACCAAAGTTATTGGGGGAATGGGAGACCAATAGTGGTCAGATTTCCCATCTTTTGAATTTCCATGGAAGGGATAACAGACAACTCATACAAACTAGCAAAGACAGAAGATGGTCAGACAGTATGCCAGGAACATTTATATCTATGGATACCAGCTTTACCAATGCCAACAGAGCAATCTCCTGTCTATGAGCCAATATACCATTCCAACCAAATTTTGCCATGTAGTTTTGGGATAGGCAGAGTCAGTGCACAAATAGAGTTCGGGAATGCACAAATGTACTCTTGTGGATAGGCACGGATTAGGCCAAGGAACATTGAGTACAACATGTACTCAGTGCAAATATGCAAGGAGCAGAGAGAAGAGAGGAATACAGGATGAAGGAAACTAGGAAGAGGAGGATCGAGGAGACAAAGGAACATCGAGGTACAACAGTGCTCAGTGTAGAAGGAGCTAAGGTGGGAGGAGTAAGGAGAGGAAGAGGAGGAGTAAGGAGGAGAGGAGGAGAAGGGAGAGGAGGATTGAGGAGAGGAAGAGAGAGAGGGAACATGGAGGCGGATGTTCGCGTGTCTCTGGCAGTCAAAGGTAGTTGGTATACTAGGTTGGGTATTGGATTACACCTCTGATTGTATGGGCACCTTGTTATGATCATTACCATATATATAAAGCTTTGGATAATCTAAGCATTAGAGTCTCATTTGTACCGAGCCGAGTGATTGGCAGGATGGTCTGGGCAATGCCCAGCCTTGTGGAGACAGCATGGAAGATTGGCAGAGCCATCTCCCATACTGGGTCTTGTGGGTGGCAGGGTGTGTGTTTCTGGCTGGCCAGTTTCTAGTGCAGGTGTGCATGTGGCCTCCGGCCAGAAACATGGCAGCTGAGCAAGCAGAGCTGCTTGTCAGCTTAGTCGGCTTGACCATCGGCATTTTATATTTCTAACAAGTGGATCTGAGATTAAGTCATTGAGACCGAGTACTGTGATGAGGTAGTGGCACGTCAAATGGAGCACGTGAGGATGGGACTGTGTGAGATGGCGTCACCGAGATGAGGTAGGGAGCACTGCATGAGAAGCACTGATGAGTAGTGAGCCTGTGATGAGGTAGTGGAGCACCGTGATGAGGTAGTGGAGCACCGTGATGAGGTAGTGGAGCACCGTGATGAGGTAGTGAGCACTGTGAAGTAGTGGAGCACCGTGATGAGGTATGGAGCACGTGATGAGTAGTGGAGCACTATGATGGGATGGTAGACCACTATGGTGGAATATTATACAGGGAAGGTATAGCAGTGTGATAGAATTTTAAAACATTGTGAGAGTTCATCAGAAGCATTGTGCTTTGTTTTGGGAGCATTGTTTTGGAACAATGGAGCACTAATATGAGACAGAGGTACTGTGGTGGACAGTAGAGCACCATGATGGAACATGGAACACTCTGGTGCTACAGTGAAGTATTATAAAGAGGAAATACAGCATTGCAATGGGACAGTGGAACATTGTGAAAGACAGAACACTGGGATGTTACAAGGGACTGTTATGTCAAGACAGTGCAGCATTGTAATAATGTTTGATGTACAGTGTAGCTTTCTGATAGTACAGTGAAGAATTTGATTGGATGATGAAGCATTGTGATGGGACATGGGGTTCTCTGATCAGACAATGGAACCCCATCATGTGATGACAGTGGAATGCACGCGAAATGGATGGGGAACACTGGAGATGTGGATGGTGGAAGCACTGATGGATGGATGAGTGGACACAGGGATGGATGGTGGAACACTGGGATGTGATGGTGGACACGGATGTGATGGTGGACACTGGGATGTGATGGTGGAGCACCGGATGTGATGGTGGAACACTGGGATGTGATGGTGGAGCACCGGATGTGATGGTGGAGCACTGGATGTGATGGTGGAGCACCCGGATGTGATGGTGGAACACGGGATGGGATGGTGGAGCACTGGGATGTGATGGTGGAGCACGGGATGTGATGGTGGAGCACGGGATGTGATGGTGGAGCACCCGGATGTGATGGTGGAACACTGGGATGTGATGTGGAGCACTGGGATGGGATGGTGGAGCACTGGGATGTGATGGTGGAGCACACGGGATGTGATGGTGGGACACTGAGATGGTGATGGTGGAGCACGGATGTGATGGTGGAGCAGGGATGTGATATGGTGTGATGTACACTGGGATGTGATGGTGGAGCACTGGGATGTGATGGAGGTGGATGGACACTGGGATGTGATGGTGGAGCACATGGGGATGGGATGGTGGAGCACTGGGATGTGATGGTGGAGCACCCGGATGTGATGGTGGACACTGGGATGTGATGGTGGAGCACTGGGATGTGATGGTGGAGCACTCGGGATGGTGATGGTGGAGCACCCGAGATGTGATGGTGGAGCACCCGGATGTGATGGTGGAGCACCGGATGTGATGGTGGAGCACCGGATGTGATGGTGGAACACTGGGATGTGATGGTGGAGCACTGGGATGGGATGGTGGAGCACTGGGTGATGGTGGACTGGATGTGATGGTGGAGCACTGGGATGGGATGGTGGAGCACTGGATGGGATGGTGGAGCACTGGGATGGGAGGTGGAGCACTGGGATGGATGGTGGAGCACTGGAGGATGGTGGAGCACGTGGATGTGGAGCACTGGGATGTGGATGGTGGAGCACTGGATGGGATGGTGGAGCACTGGGATGGGATGGTGGAGCACTGGGATGGGATGGTGGAGCACTGGATGTGATGGTGGAGCACCCGGATGTGATGGTGGAGCACGGGATGTGATGGTGGAACACTGGGAATGGGATGGTGGAGCACTGGATGTGATGGTGGAGCAGCACTGAGATGGGATAGTTGAGTGCTATGGTGGGGCAGTGGAACACCATGATGGGTTGGTGGAATATTCTGATGGGACAGTGGAGCACACTAGTTGGGTCTGTAAAGCATTGTGAAGAAAATAGGCATTTTTTAGAGGAATGGAGGACTGTAATAGGGGCTCAGGGGAGGAGTGTTACAACTCTCAAGTATTGTTTAGAGATACAGCAATGTTTTGATTTTTAAATGTGTTTACTGAAAATTATAAGGATTCTATGAAAAAGATATTGTTTTCAGCTAGGTAGTTTTGGTACACATGTATAATCTCAGCACTCAGAGAAATCTGAGGCAGAAGGAATGTGAGAACATGGCCCAGCTGGCTCGCAGAGTGAGTTTGAGGCCTGTCTGTGCAACTTGGTAATATTCTATCTTAAAATGAATTTTAAAAGGAGGGAGGGCTTCTTCCATATAGCTCAGTGGCACCACTCCTGCCTTACATGCCCAATAGCCCTGGGTTTCAACCCCAGTACAATAGAAATAAACAAATGACCTCTTTTTAGTGTATAAATTAAGCATTTTAAATTTCTAATTAAAGAAAAAATATGACACCCAAGTGCCAGTGTTGGACTCTGGAATGCAAACAAGGCATTAAGCGATCATTACCTTCTGCCACACCCAAACCAGCAAGTGCTATGTCAAGCTTCCTGGGCCCTCGGGAGAGTGAGCTACATCCAGTGAGGACTCTTTTCTCGTTGTTCAGGACGGACCCTGACTCATATCTCACAGGCCACAAGACTGCAGTTGCTCCGCCATTGGTTTCAGCCTCGGCTATGGAACACCTTTTTTTTTTTTTCTGCATACTAAATGCAGTCTTGATAAACAGCAGCCCTGGCACCTGTTCTCCTCAGGTGCTCAGTGGCCCCTTTTCTAGCTCTCTTCATTAAAATCCACACCACAGTGGCAGCTCCAGTTGTTTTGATGTGAGCAGGAACCAGAGAGCCAGTTAGGTTCAGTTCTTGTGCTTCCAGCTTGGGTCTCCATCCACCAACACCCGTTCTCCATGGAAATGCTCCAGCCCCTTCTGGAATCTCTCAAATCTCCTTGCTTAACAGTCATCAAAGGACAATCCCACCAAGTCAATCAATGAAAAAGCTCTCATTAACAGCCTTTCCCAAAGTTAAAAGGTCTCTAACAAGGAGCCATTAAAGACAGACATTCAAAGTTGTGTTTCCCTGGGCTGTTCGCTAAATTAGACTAACTGTTTAGTTTGAGGGAAAAGGGCAGCATGTCCTCACGCAGAGCATGCAAAAGGTCAGCACATTCATCCCTCTGGGAGCCTCACACCAGGGCTGGGGAGATGCAGGGTATGAGTTTCTGGGAATGGGGCACTCTGTGGGGCACCTCATTGGTGTTTCCTGCTTTGTAGTCATGCCGCCTGAGTTCTGACTAAGCTATTTGCTGCTATTTGCTGTACTCATTGAGGGACAGAACATTGAAAGTGTTTAAAATCAACTGCCCTGCAATTTTCCAAGTCATGATGGTTTCCCACAGGCTGAGGAGAAAGAGATTTTCCAGACTGGAACAAGGAGCAGAGAGGGAGCAAGAGCGGGAGAGGGAGAGAGGGGGAGGGGGAGGCAGAGAGGGAAGGGGAAGAGAAGGGAGGAACTGGCTAAGGAACAAAGTCAAGCGGTTGGTGTTAGAGGGAGGGTGTTGCTTATTTTCATCAAGTAGCGCCTCTCTCTCTCTCTCTCTCTCTCTCTCTCTCTCTCTCTCTCTCTCATACACACACACACACACACACATCTCTAACCTGTGTTTTGTAGCTCTCCACAACTAGGTAGCAAGGCAATATGGAAGATTAGCAAGTTTAATTTAGGATCCCATTGTGCCATAAAACCTATTAAATGTTGTCCAATTCTGTGTAGAAACTCCCACCAGAGAGGCTCTGGGGTTAGGAGGGCAGGAGATCAACAGAGTTAACCCATTACCAAGGACAGCCTATACTTCCTCCTTTTTTATGAGAAATATACACTTTAAACATTTGAAATATTTATACAATGGGACTGAGGAGCCGCACGGTGTGGAGAGGGCTGCTCGTTGTTTTCTGGTAGCAACGAGAATTAAAGCTAGGGCCTCCTGCATGCTAAGTAAGCACTCTACCACTGAGCCCCAGCCCTGAGAACAGTATTTCTGAATGTTCTCTCCCATATTAAGAAAGGTAGTCACACAAGCTCCCGATCACGCTATTCCTATGAGCCAATCGTTATTTTTCTTTTTAAAGAAGTAAGGCAACAGTTATACCTACTTTGTGTTTAAACAGTTCAGAACTGGTTAAAACTCAATACATTTTCAAGTAAATTTTGCTCCCTAACAATATTTTGATATTTTAAAAAAAGTCTTTTTCCAGATGTTCTTCAGTGGATAGAGGGCTGGCCTACTATACCAAAGGCCATGAATTTGATCCCCAGCACTGTTTATAATGGGTGGTAGGCTTGGCACACAGGTCTGTATTCACAGATATTCCAGAGGGTGGAGGGTAGTGGGTAACTTCATGCCTTAGCCAGCCCAGGGTCACTCAGGATAAATTTCACCCCCTCCCCCACCCCCAAAAATGTCCTAGGTATGTCTCTATGCATATCCTCAGCATATTTTAACTCTGATGAGACGATATGAAAAACTTAGTAGTTAGGAGCTGCCTTGATTGATTCTCTTTGGAAATAAGATACAAACTTTGTAATCGACAAAGTGTTTTGTCAAACTCTTCTGATCGGTAAGCTTTGTCTATTATTTTTGGTGCTGGAGAGTGGACCAGGAGGCCTCTTGTATTCCAGCATGTCCTCTGGAACTGAGGTACACCTCTGAGAGCATAGAACATACAAAATAGAAATAAAAATATTTTCTAAATGGAATTGCTGCTGGCATGAAAAGACTGTGAGACTTGGGGGAATGGTGGGTTTTCTGAGCCGGGTGGGTGTTTGTTAGTTTGTTTCTTTGTTTCCTTGTTCATTTGTCTGGAAAACTGAACCCAGGACCTCATCCTGGCTGGTACCCCCCCCCCAGGACCTCATCCTGGCTGGTACCCATTCCTCCATGACTCCCTAGTCCCCTAAAAGGAGGCTCTTGATTCCAGGATCCCCGGCCTCTGAAAGAATGTTTGGCTGGGAAAGATAGGATCATGTTTTCTTACTCACTATAGAGGCATCTTCTCTGCTGTAATTACACAAAGAGGGCCATTCCACAGCAAGCTCTGCTTGCTTAAGGGCAGCTATGGAAAACATCCCAGCGTTTCTACTATAGGTACGGAATCCTGGCTCTTCACTCTAGCGTGAAAGGAGTTCAATGAGCTGGCAGAAAATGGCCGCCGGCTAAAGGAAGCCAAAAGTTCGTCCCAACACTGAGACCCACCATGAAGCACGCAGCTGCAGAAACAGAAGCCCTTCTGTGTGTAATTGGGTAGGCTATGCCTTAACAGCTTAATCTGATGTTGCTCATTTCGAACGCTCACCCGCCCTCGCCCTAAATAAATAGGACTCAACCCAGTTACTCACCAAGATCCCCTTGGCGGATGTCTGTGCGTGTGGCTCCGCCAACGATAAACTGAGCGTTGGGGCACAATTCCTGAAAGTAGCATAGAAGAAAACACAAGTTAGAAGCCGCTGTTTAATGGTGGAGGCAGCACAGTTTAGAACATGAGCACAGAACTCAGACCTGGAAGAAGCCGGTAGGTTGTCTACCACCACACATGCATGGCTCTACTCCTCCAGCAGATCAGAGAAGGGAGGACACTAGAGACACACAGCTACCAGTCCACAGGACAAAAGCTGGAGTGCAAAGCCCCTGTAATGAGCAGGATTTTGATTACTCTGCAGGCTGGGTGTGTGCCCTGGGGGTGTGACAAGTCTGAAGGGTGTGTTGTTGGAGGAGAAAGGCAAAGGCTGAGATACTAATACACTGAGATAGGACCCTACCCATTTCGACAACAGTCGTCTTTACACAGAGGCCCAATTAGACAGCTGTTTGCCAAAAAGCAATGCACACGGCGGTCACCCATTAAGCAGGGATGACTACGAAGCAGTGATCTTGTAGCTGATGGAATCATGATGGTATAGGGAGGAAGTCGGGGATAGGTGTCAGGGAGTACTATTTCCAGACAGGAGAACTCAGATATGATACGGTCATTCACCAGCCTCCACTTGGCACCTGCTCACTGGTGAGGGCACCTAGACGAGGGGCGAGGTACCAGGAGGCTTGCTTTCAGCATTTTTCTTTGTTTATTCAGGAAGGATCTTCTGGATATTATGTTATACAGCAGGCAAGGGAGAGGGAAGGGTGGTTGACTGAAGAGAACAAAGGTAAAACACTAGCCTGGGCCGGGCGGTGGTGGCCACGCCTTTAATCCCAGCACTTGGGAGCAGAGGCAGGTGGATTTCTGAGTTCGAGGCCAGCCTGGTCTACAGAGTGAGTTCCAGGACAGCCAGGGCTAACAGAGAAACCCTGTCTCGAAAAACCAAAAAAAAAAAAAAAAACCACTAGACCTGAAAGTACTTTTGGTTTGCTCAGGCAAATCAAGCTGACGTTATTGGAAAACAGTAAAAGACTAGCACATATTAAAAGTCCAGTGGGAATTCCAGCTGACCAGCCAGCCACATGTAGGCAATGTCTGTCTACTAGAACGATGGGCTCTAATGCAGAGGGGTGTCCAAAGAAGACAGACAGGACACAGACAGATTGTTAAGGAGAAAGGGTGGGACCTCAAGGGACCAGAGGGAACTTGGACTACATTTATTGAAACACACTAAATCAGTGGGTTGCACCATAGAGGGGCTGGTGAGAGCTACAGGGTGGGAAGCATTGCTTACTCCAGAGCCAGGAAGAAATGATATGTCTGGCCTGACAAGGAGGCAAGAGAGTGAGCTGAGCAAAAAGGGTGGGGCCCAGGTGGAGCTGTGAACAGGGCTTCTGAGCTCCTACTGTAGGAGGTGGAACTTTCTGGAAGGCAGTCCTACAGTTCTATATGAACCTGTCAGCTCGGGCCTTCATGAGCAGAAGCAGCTCCCCTCCCCTAGCACCTCACGCTCTGACCCAAGACTCAAGTGTTACTTTTTATTTACATGTTTTATTAAGAAAGTAACTGTTACTAATACAAAATTCCAACAGTATGTAATAAAACCCCTTAAGATTTCTAACACATTCTTCCAAAAACTGTCTTTAATATAATGACACATTTTCATGTGGGTCTGTGTGTGTCTTAGTCAACTTTTCTATTACTATAACAATGTAGCCAGTGTAATCAACTTACAAAGAAGAAAAGTTGTCAGGCGTGGTAGTTCATATCCATAATCCCAGCATTTGGAAGAATGAAGCAAGGTCATTATTTTGAGGCTATATTGAAAACTCTGTTTAGAGAAGGAGAGGAAGAGGACAGAATGGGGAAGAGGAAGAAGAAAAGGAAGAGGAGGAGAAAGAGGAAGGAAAATCTCATTTGGGCTCACATCTTTGGAGGTTCAGTCTATGATTGGTTCCATTGTTTGGGGGTCTGTGGTAAAGCAGGCAGCAGTATAAGAATGTGTGGTAAATGAGGCCTGATCACCTCACGACTGCGAGGAAGGAGAGAGCAAGTGAGAGAAGAGCCGGGGTCCTACTTCCCCCTTCAGAGAAACACTTTTAGTGACTTCAAGTCCCATCTCACCACGTGTCCTGTAGGACCCGAAGGGCTGCCATGCCCTGGCTGAGACTTTCCGTGTGCTGCTGTCTACTAAGTAACATTCTGCCGTTCCTCTAAGATCAAAACATCCTGATGTAGGCATGGTGCCCCAGGAAGGGAATTTACACTTGACATCCTATTGCCCCCCAGTTGAGTTCCTGTTTTTCCTTGAGTTTGTGTTTTTCCTTCCCTGGCTTGGTGTATATATTGAACCTGCTCAGTAAAGGCATTGGCATTCTCTCATAACGGATGACCCGAGTCTGAGTCTTTCTTTAATCCCCCAGGCCTACACCCGAGCTCAGTACCGTGGCAGTGCTGGAGCTGTCAATGTTCCAGTCATCCTAAGGTGAGCCCTCTGGGAAAGCCAAGTGCAAACTATAGCCCCAACCCCCACTGCGTGTGTGCGTGCGTGTGTGTGTGTGTGTGTGTGTGTGTGTGTGTGTGTGTTTGAGTCTGTGTGATCATAGGTACCTTTTACATCTTTTATTAGAACAAAGAGAATTTTAAAGTTGCATTAAAAGTACCATGAATCATTCAGCCAGTTCTCCAGTGAGGGAGATTTAATTTTTGTTCTATTTTGTTTTAATTTTCTGCAGTCTCTGGTGGCAAATGAAAGAAGGGCATGATGGGCTAGAGAGATGGCTCAGCAGGTACAGGTAACTGCCATCAAGCCTGACAGACAACCTGAGTTCAATTCCTGAGGACTTATTTTGAGGAAGGGGAGAACTTCCTTCTGCCTTCACACATGATGGGACATTGGTACACATACACCACATATGCACACAATACACACACACACACCACATACACACTATACAACATAACACACATACAGCATACATACACATCACATACACATACCACATCCCACAATACACACAATGCATGCAACACATACCACACCACACACACTACCCACCACACACACACATACATCACGTATACCACACACACACCACACACACACACCACAGCATACTCACATACCACATATACATGCCAAACATAATACTCATACATACACCACACACAACACATCATACCCACACATACCACATACACACCACACACATACCACATACACCGGACACAGCACATACACACTACATACCACACACACACACCACACAACACGCACATCACATATACCACATACACAGAGCACATACATACCACACACACACCACACACATACATACCCTACATACACACACAGCATGCACCCCCACACACATATAACACATAACATAAACACACACACTAATTAAATATAAAAACTGTAGCTACAGCACTGCTCTTAGGTGTTCAAGAGCTCCCATCCTCTGGATCATTATTTCCTGACAACTAAAAGGTGGGGGAGTTCGAAAACACTAGCTAAAAAGTAACAGATTGGAAAATTTTTTCATTTAAATGTTGCTTGTATAAAGAAGGAAGTAACTTTGAAACAGAAGAGAAGAAAGCACATTGAATGGGGGTTTCAAAGAGTCTCTTTCCTTAAATAATTCTTCTTTAAAAATCTCCACCTACTGTTACTCTGCTAACATAGTAGCAAACTGCCCTCTAACTGTGTATGTCTACACCACGGATTCTCCCAGCACAGTGGTGGTTCAAAATGCAGAAACTGAGTGCCACTGAAGTGCTCAACCACGAATGGGACAACCGTGTCACACTTCCTTCCCTCAAGACTTGGGGGCCATCTCAGAAGAGGGGTCGGGAAGACTGTATGAGTCAGAGGTTGGGATGACCAGAGGAAAGCAGTGTCTTCTAGACAGGTCCAGACCCTCAGGGACTCATGAAGCAGGGCCAGGGCAGGAAGGTGGAACATGGTGTCTGGGACAGTTATAGGGATGGGGTGAATATAGTCACCAGCCGTTGTAAGCATATCTAACATTCTTGAATAATTAATAAAAGTATTTTTTAATTCATTCATCCATCACTCCCATGAAAATCTACCTTCTTCACAGTTCCACAAAACTGATCTCTTACGGCACCAGTAACCCCAGAATAAGCATTTGGTGACCCATCTCACTGGGTGCTCCTTAACGTTTGCTACCATTGGCTTGCTCTCCCTCTAAAAGCCTTCCTCTGTGGCATGTGTCTTCATTAGCTTTTGAGTGTCACGTCTCTTAATCTACTGTCTCAGTTTCTCCCATGGACTCCTGTCTTCTTGCTATAGGAACCGAGGAACCCTGGACTTGGTCCTTGGCCTCTATTCTGGCCCCATTTCATACATCATTTCATGTCCTCATGAGCAAGGGAAATCGATCAAACTCAACTACTAACCATAGACAATGCTGTTGCTTCTAAAGTGACTCTCTGCCCTATCTGCTCAGTCTAGCACACTGTTCATGTGACAGAAGCTAAGGGTACTCACATCCAATGTCTGCGAAGCTCGGCTACAATCTTAAGTTTGAGTGAGGAGAGAGAATGCTGGCAAAGCCTACAGTTTAAATGCTACCTGTTTGTAAGTAGGTAGACTAGTAGTCTTCATGTGTGTGTGATATTCACTAATTACAACAAAAAAGTCCCCATTCAGAAAAAAAAAAAAAAAAATCATGACCAGTAACTTACATGGATCCTTCAAGGGTCATAGAAAGTCCTCAGCCCCACAACTCACAGGGAGATAAGACCTGGTCCACTGAATGTTTCTAGCTTCACCCGTTACCCACCATGTTTTATCTTCTGTTAGGATCCTGGACCACTGCCTTCTTGGAACACTGTTGCTTGCATGCCCTTCCGCAGTCCAGCCCTTGTCACCTATAGCCTCTTTCTCACCAATCCCAGCTCATCTCTCTTTCACAATTTTCCTGTTCAGTTTGCACAGTTGAGCTTCAGTGATTCTTCACTGAGCTCCCATGAGTTTTTTTTCCATTTAATGCTTTACTCTCTGGACATTCTGTCATGTGATGCCATCTATAGACAACTCATTTTCTAAGGATTTACATATTCTTTCATCTAGACTCACTCATAATTCAAGGAAGTGTGTAAGACTGTGGTTCTCACTTCATGGATGAGAAAACTGGGTCTCAGAGAAGGTAGTAACTTATTCATAGTCACTACTGGGTGATAGATGAGGGACCAGAACCTTGACTACTGTGTGACATCCAAGTCCACATTCTTCTCCACCACAGTTCTCCCTCAGCTATCTGCCTATTCTTTGCCCCCTCCTCAACAAGTTAAAGCTCCTCAAGACACCTCCCTGCACAGGACAAGTGCACAGCAAACCACGGCTGAATTAGAACCCCAAAGCCACAAATCCAAGATGTAACAGCTAGAGAAAGAATGAATACTCCAAACTGAGCCCACCTCCATCCATTAACTTTTCAACAATTCGACCCCTCCACGTGTCTCTTAACCAGGGTCCTTATTATGCGCCTGGCATGGCTTCACTCTTGACTGTATTACTCCCTAAGATCAATAAGCTGCTTAATTGCCAAAGAAGGGGAAATGTTTCAGGCAGAAAAGAATATTGACCAGGCTGCACTAAGTCCATTCACACTGGGCATTACACACATCACAGAAGCTGGGAATGGACACTGAGTCCAGACGGTGAGACAAGGAGCCGAGAGCACTGGAGATCAGTTCAACCAGCTGCTGTCTCTGGGCAGCGTGACTGCGCTTGCCCCACATAAACAGAAAGGCCCTAAGGGGTTTCAACCTCCCAACAGAAAGTTCATCTTGAGAACCCAAGTGTCATCTCGAAACCTTCATGTAGACAAACATGTCTTCCATTCCTTGAGACAAGAGCCTAGGTAGACCTTCTACTTAGAAATATAAGAATAAGAAGCATCCATACTCCTCCTGAGTGTAAATCCAAAAGAATCACAGTCAGCTACAGTAGTGACACTTGTGCATCCATATGTATTGTAGCCCTACTCACAATAGCCACGTTACAGAGTCAACCGGGTACCCATCCACAGATGAATGAATAAAAAAAATGTACACTTATGTGGGTGGGGGATACGTGTGTATGTACAGTAGAGTATTGTTTACTATAGAGAAGAACATCATGTCATTAGTAGGAAAATGGACAGAAGCAAAAAATTCATTTTGCGTGAAGTGAGCCCAACTCACAAAGATAAATATTACATATTTTCTCTTGTGTATGAAATTTGGGGAAGTATGGAAGTAAAGGGATTGCTATCATGAAGTGGATGAGCAAATGAAGCAAATAGCTTAATTTTCAGAATTACTAGATGCAAAAAAAATAAATAAAATAAAATATAAAATAAAATAAAAGGCAGCTCCCAGAGTGAAAGAAAGGGTTATCCTCAAGAGTACCAAGTCAGGCAAAGAAACCCAAAGCAAACAGAACCATTGAGAAATGGGCAAAGGGTTTACACACTTGTTTCTCTACAGGATACACCTGTGATGATTAAGCACAAAGATGAAAACATACAGCATCTATTATGGTCAAGGAAATGCAAATCAAGACCACAGTGTGACCACACTCACCACCTTTAGGATGGCTTCCACCTCTCTGCTCTCCTCTCCAGACTTGGTGGAACCTTCTATGACCTTCAGTAACCCGTGTCTCTCAGCAGTGATGCTATCACAGTTTGCCCATAGCTCACCATCTCTACCCTTGGTTTGTTTCCCTGTGAGCTGGCCTGGGGGCACTATGCAATCCTAAGTAGTATGTGTTCTGTGCCTCTCACACACAGGACAATGACACCCTGAGATTTATTTCTAGGTCTCGTAACCACACTGAAATACAATGGTTCCAGCCACACTATTTTTAGGGTGGAAAACCTGAATCTCAGAGAGATGTTGCTCAAGGCCACATCAGCAGAGCCACTCACGAGGTCTAACTTGTCAAGCTCTAAAGCCTGTGTATGTTCCTCCTTAGAAATAATTTGAGAAAGTTAGATGGGGGTCAGAACTATGGGATCTGAAACCGGAATCCACCACTGTTACTTCAGCTCTTAACCAGATATGACGACTCTTTACCCTGTGTGACACTCAATTGTGCCTTGCCATGGGCCACTTCCCCATTGCCTTACCATTGGTCGCTTCCATATGATGCCCTGAGTTTCTGGGGAGCCTGGTCCAAGATCCTTGTAGCCCAAAGCTGATGGACATGCTGGGAATTCTGGGTCTTTAAATAGGACCCCTGAGTTCAAGCATTGCTTTCTCAGGGTCTCAAAGTCCTGACCCAGATACTTCACAGCATTCTGGTTAGAGCCAAAACCCTCTGCAGCTGCACGTTGCTTGGATACTCCAGCTGCCAGGGCTGCCATGGCCTGGCTGTGAGTCCTGTAGGTGACAGGAAATCAGGGCTTCCGTGTCCTCTCAGACATCTGCCCTGTGGGGACGCTGCCTTATAAGGCAGCTCACAGGGAGGTGGAGCATGTAAACTTTCCACCTGAGGAAGGCCCTGTTCCAAAAGAACATGAGTCATAAACAGAGTCAAATATGTACCCAAGGTGCAGATAACCACGCTCCACCTTCTCCTGCTGTTCACAAACTATTCAGATGCCACAGTGGAGGCCATCAGAAGTCTCCAGAAGCTGGATAGGGCAGGGATGACTTCTCCTCCAGGGGCTCTACAAGGAGTGGCCCTTGCCCACAACTTGGTTTTAGTCCAGTGGAAATAACTCAGGTCTGTGGGTCTCCAGAACAGAAAGAGAATAACCTCCGCTCTTTTATCTTTAATGTGCATGGTGCTTTGCCTGCATGTATACCTGTGCACTAAATAAGTGGTCTGTCCTTAAAGGCCAGAAGAGGGCGCCAGAGTCCCCTGAACAACGGAGCTAATGGCTGTTAGCTTCCATGTGGGTGTTGGGAAGGGTCTTTGGAAGAACAGCCAGTGCTCTCTCAAACCCTGAGCCACTGCTCCACCTCCAACTTCTGCTCTTTTCAGTCATGTGCGTTCATTTGTTTCGAAGACATGGGCAACCAATATAGTGTGACAAAACTTCTCTGAACCACTTACCCTCAACACAGTCTCCCTAGTAGCCTGAATTCTTGTCATCATCTCTAAGAGCATTCTGGGGGCTGTAAGATGCCTCAGTGGATAGAGGGCTTGCCACACAAGCAGGACAATCTACATTCAGAGGTAGAGATGAGAGGGTAAGGTGTCTGAGGTCACTGTAGGCTAAACAGTGAGTTCAAATCCAGCCTGGGTTACATGAGACCCTGTCTCTAAAATGAAATTAAACAAAATATAAAATAATTGTGATTCAGCGGTCCTGAGATAAATCTCAAGAACCCACATCACAATCTTTAGACCATTCACCCACAGATGACTCTAAAACAGGGGTTCACACTGGACTCTGAACCTGATAGCCTCTGATGCCTGCCAGTCTTCAAGCTGAAGGTAATTTGTGTGTTCAGCCCTGAGCTCGGTGCTTCTGAGCGAGCAGAAAACACATTTACCTCCCAAACATGAAACAGACAAAAACAGGGTTTCCTGTGATTCATCAGAAATATAAGGTCAGCATGACCTTCAGGGGCTCAAGGCAGTTATCTTTGGTTCTCCCAAGCCTCAGGAGCCACCTTTTACTCCCTCGGCTCCTCTTTTCCTTTGAATCCACACTCACTCAGTGCTGGGCTCACTGAGGACTCGCTCCCCATGCACAAGGCTGACCTGCCTTTCCTCTAAAACAGAACCCTAGCTCCATCCCATACCCTGAAATTGCCTGGAACACTGAAGATTCTAGAAGCTCTGCAGCCCTAAATTTTTTTTTTTGGGTGGGGGGGAGTGCATCTTTATTCCTGACTCTATTGCCTAGTTATCTGGAATTTGTGCTGAGTCACAGGAACCAGTGGTCATTTCGAACATAGTTTTCTTTTTTTTTTTTTTTTTTTTTTTTTTTGGTTTTTCGAGACAGGGTTTCTCTGTGTAGCCCAGGCTGTCCTGGAACTCACTCTGTAGACCAGACTGGCCTCAAACTCAGAAATCCACCTGTCTCTGCCTCCCAAGTGCTGGGATTAAAGGCATGTGCCACCACTGCCTGGCTCGAACATAGTTTTCTGACCATCACCAGCAAGCTAAGAAGAGCAAGGGCTAGTGGGAACCCTAGCACATACAATGACCCTGCTGACTTGCCACCTGTCTCCATGTCTCTCCTTCCTCCATGTTCTTCTCCAGGAGCATTGCTCTCTGTTTTGGGGACGCTGTGTTTGTCCTACCTCAGGGCTTTGCATGTGCTGTTCCTGCCGAACTGAAATACTCTTCTCTGTCATCTGCTCATCCTTCAGACCTGTGCCCCAGGAAAGGTTTCCCCTAACCCCCTTCACACTATCAGATGAGTAGACAAGGCCTTGCCCAGCACAGACTCCTGCCATCAGTGAATTAAAGCCCCTGCCCTGTCAGGCTTTGTGTCCCCACAAGGACACTTATCGGAGCCAGTTTTATTTGTCATTCAGTCTCTGACTCCTAGGACACTCCCAGAAATACAGTAAATATTTAAAATTTATTAAATTACTGTATTAGTCATAAATTGTTATATGAAGAAACAACCACATATCTAGAATTCTGATAGATAGATAGATAGATAGATAGATAGATAGATAGATAGATAGATAGATAGAAGCAAGATATTATAGACCTGGCAACCTCATACAGGGTCACTAGTCAGTTAATAAAGAACTCATGGAAGCGCTTTTTCTTGTGTTTCTTCCCTGTGCTTCCCAAAAGCATCTCCCCTCAGACTGACAAAAATGAGCAAGCCCTTCCCTCCAAGCCAAGCACAGAAGCTGCACAGCTGGTAATTCTGCTTCCCCACGAGGAAGCTCATTTGGGGTTAGCCATCTACTCTTCCTTCCCACTCCCCTTTCCTAAATTGCCTCGTTCCGGATCCAGATGCTATACCAAGAAGCCCTTCCTCATCAGGCAGGCAGGTCTGAGCCACTGCAAATAGAGCCCTCATTTGCCCAGTCATGAAAAAAATGGTGACTGGAGTGGGGAGGCCCCGGCTCAGCAGCCTCTTTCCAGCAGACATGTCTACCTGTTATCCAGCCAGGCACCAAGGAGGAAGCAACCTGGACCCACAGTCTCTGCCCATCTGGACAGATGTCTTCCCAATCTCATGCCGGAGACAGCTGCAAGAGCCAAAGCCAGCTCCCTGCCAGGAAGCCTCAGGATCCATTACAGAGGCGCAGAGTCTGGCAGCTCCTACTTAATAAAAGCACCTCTTGGCAAATAGCCCAAGTGCCTATCAGCCAAATGGGCCCCTGAATCTCACCTACAGACAAACCCTCCTTGACTACAGGGATCCAGGCAGTAATGTCCCCTCAGCAAGAAAGACAGATCACCCTGGTTGCACCCAAGGCCCCAAGTATGCTTCTCAGGCAACTAAAATTTGTAAAGCTTGTTGTCTTGTGTGCCTATAGTGCTGGAAAAGAATGGGTAAAAGCTGACGGATTTGTCTCCTGAGCCTCCCATGTTCGGAAAGCTAAGGGAAGCAAGAGTTGGATTCGGTGTCTAGAGCATTTCGGGGGTTCTCTTGCATGGCTGGGAAAAATCGAAAGCTGCACAGATGTTTTGGAAAACAGTCTGGCAGTTTTGCAAAATGCCAGATGTGGAGTTATATGGTACCTCCCAGCAGCACTTCACAGTTAGAGAATAGAAAGTCCATTCATGCTTGTACAATGAGGAGTTCCTCATGACAACAGGGAAAAATAAGCATACACCAATCAGTGGCTGAGCAGACAAAAATGTAGCACATTCCGAGAACGAGAATGGAATAGTATTTAGTCATAAACGTGAATGCAGAGCCTAGGTGTGATGTCACACTCCTGGGAAGTCAGCACTTGGGGGCAAAGGCAGGAAGATCGTGAGCTCAAGACTAGCCCAGGGGACCCAGCAAGAGATGGGGGGGGGGGTAGCTTACAGTACGTCATTCACCTGACATGAGCAAGGCCCCAAATTCCATCCCTCAAGAGTGGAATACTGCTGTGTGCACTGAAACTTTATGCAAATTAAATGAAGCTAATCACCAAAGACTCGTCACTTTTCAAGTCACTGTAGTGAAACATCTAATAATCGAGTTCCAAAGTTTTCGTCCTTATGGCAGGGACAGTGTGACAGAGCTGAGCAACTCACATCATGGCAGTCTCAGAACAAGAATGGCTGACTTCTAGAAGGTTCTTCCCATTTTCTGACCTCCAAGCCTTCTTAAACATGGGGCCATCTATATTCAAGGCAGATTTCCCGCCCCGCCCCGCCCCGCCCCGCCCCCTTAGTTAACAGTCTCTGAAAATGCCTTCACACACCCAGAGTGCTTTATTCTTCTCTTAGGCGCTCTTCAGCCCAGTCAGGTTGACATCAAGATTAAGCATCATGTCCAGTTAACACGAGACTCTCAGACCTGGCGGAGCTGTAGAGACAGAAGGTGACTGCCAGTAACTGGGAAGATGGGAGATTGGGACTGACTGCTACTACATAGCTTCTTTTCTGTAGTGATGCTCTTAGCTAGGGGTGATGGTTGTACAGCTAAACTCATCCTTTAAATGTATGGCTAAAACCAGTGATGCTTGTGTTGTGTGCATTCTATCTCAACACAAAATCTAAATAGATCTGAGTATCGAGACTCACGCCTGGAATGTCAGCCCTCAGCAGCCTGAGTTACAGAGTGAATCTGATGCCAGACTAGATGACAAAATAATGAGGGTGGGGTTGCGGGAAGGACAAAAGGACAAAAGAGGGGAGGAGGGAGGGAGAGAGGAGGGAGGGAGGGAGGGAGGGAGGGAGGGAGGGAGGGAGGGAAATATTATGTAAGGGAAAACTTGCAAATGAGTGCAAGACTGGCTTCTCATCTGCCCAGGACATCAAATGGCTCCTAATGCTGTAGAGTACTGGGCTGTGTACTGAATCTTCTCTAGCTACACCAAAGAAAAGAGAAAGTTGGCCAAGTGACAGTATTGGGGTATATCCCTCAGCAGGTCTGTGACACCACTCCTGTAACCTTGGGGTTATACCTCAGGCACTCATCTCTGGCAAGAAGGGACTAAATCAAGCCCAGTCGGAAGGCTGGCTAAGATTGCCCTCCAGTGGCCAATGCAGGGCCAGCTGAGCCAGCTTGCCTAAGAGACGGTGGTAGACCCTTCAGTAGAATAAACTGGGTCTACACAGGGCTTTTACACTGAATGACTGATCAGATTCAGCGCAAGCCCACAACCAGACTCCTCTAAAGTCATTCAGGTAGCAAATTCAAGGCCAAATCTTCTGATTTGAAATCTTATCTTCTTACCACTAAACCTACAATTTCCAAGGCATCTGAATATCAGGACCAGATGGAATGCACCATCCATGATAGCACCAGGAGGGCAGGGGCCACAGATGAGCAGAGGAATGAAAGGACAAATGAACACAGCCTGCCCCTGACAAACCATGGCAAGAAAGGTGGCAATCAGGGGCAGAGTGATGGACTATGAGGTCCATGAGTGTACAAGGAGGGATTCTGGGAAGAGGTTTCCAGTTGTCAAAGGGCTTAAGGGAAAGGATTTGGGGAAAGGTGGTGAGAAGCAGGCACGTGAGATGTGGGAAGCAGGATAACAATGGCAATGAGGAAGACCATGCACACAGCACAGCATGCAGTGAGGAAGAGCCTGCACACAGCACAGCATGCAGTGAGGAAGAGCCTGCACACAGCACAGCCTGCAGTGAGGAAGACCATGCACACAGCACAGCCTGCAGTGAGGAAGAGCCTGCACACAGCACAGCATGCAGTGTGGAAGAGCCTGCACACAGCACAGCATGCAGTGAGGAAGACTATGCACACAGCACAGCATGCAGTGAGGAAGACTATGCACTGGGCACTCAGAGTGTATCTGTGATACACTGCAGTGCAGTGGAGGAAGGGCAAGATGAAGAGATGTGGAGGGACCCTGATAGCTCTTACCTGACAAGGACATTTTCTCATAGTTAGAAGGCACCTCCTGAAACCAAGCAAGAACTGGTCATGAGACCTAAATAGGATAGTGGCAGCAGGGTTGGAGAAGGGAGAAACTAGTTCCCAACCTGCCATCTCTGTGAGGCTATGGGTGTTAGGAGACAGGTAAAGACAAAGAGATGTGGCCAGGTTCCTCTTCCACCCCACCCTGTGTGTGGTGTGTGTGTGCATTTCTCTCTCTCTCTTTCTCTTCCTCCTCCCCCATCTCTCTCTCTTTCTGTCTTTCTTTTGGCACAGAGCTCCTAAAACCCCTGGAATTTCCCAAGCAGTTAACAATAGCAGGAGCATCTTTTTATGCCGATAACAAGTCTTTGATGCAAGTTTCTAACACAGAGCTCCTAAATCCCTTGGAATGTCCTGGGTAGGAAATATCCTTGCTTTTAATGAAGTGTCTCTGAGTGGGCTTCTGGATCAGGAGTGGTTACAAAGAAAACCTAAACAAACAAACAAAAATCAAGAAGGCTGCTATGAGCCGAGAGCTTGCAGGTAGACTGTAAGCTGAGACAAGTGGGGAGTGCTTCCAGTGTCTCTCAGCATGATGACCATCCTGACCCCGCTAGCCTGACCTCACATCCCACCCACTGGGGCAGCTCAGAAGTCACTGTCTAGGGAAAAAGAAAAGGGAAGATGCTGGCATTTCCTCTGAAAAGAAACTGCTCACGAGGAAAGCAGTGGCACACACTGGGACTTATTATGGTTTTAGGGAAGGCCCTAGAGACAGGGGCTGGGGTGCTTAACAGTCCCAAGCCCTTCACAGACTCCCCTTGCAGTCTCAGGCTGAACAAGGACTTGGAAGTTGTTCTTGCTGGGTACCTCACTAACATACTTCCTTGCCTTTAGTCCCTGATGCCAAGTGATCACAGACAAACCTGAATCATTTCTCCTCCTCTACCACCACCATCACCATCACCATCACCACCAACACTCAATTCAGCTCTTTGAAACAGTGTTTACTCTGTTGTCCAGGCTGATCGAGTCCAGCCTGTATATTCAGGCTGACCTTGGAATGTAGATAACCCTCTAGCCTTGGCCATCTAAGTGCTAGAGTTACAGATGTGAACCACCACATCTGGCCTCTGCTTTTCCTTTTACAATAAAGTTTGATGAAATTAGTGTGTGTATTCACGGTCTCTTACTTACTGTCCCTCCAGGCAGATTTTCAGGATAAACCCACAGGCCACGACCCCTCAGGCCCCTGGCATTATTCATCCAATGGTTGACTCTGAGTCCTCCTTGCATTTGATCTGCAAGTAGCAAACTGGACACCCAGGTTAGTGACCTTTCCTCCTAAAATGGCTGGGGCTGGGAGGTAGATTCCAGAAGGGAGACCCTAGAAGAAGCCAGATGAGATTATACCTAGAGTGTAGGGAGAGGCTGGCCTCTACCAGGAGTGCAGCAGGCCACAGGTATGACAGCAGATCCAGTGGGGAGGGAGGTGTGAGCACAGAGCCTGGGAGCTCCAATCTGTTTGACTTTCTCTTGGAAATAGGTATTCAGGCCATTAGGAAAGCATAAAAAGGGGAGAGAGGAGGAGGGAATGGGGGAGAGAGGCTGAGCCTAAGAGAAAGAACAAGTTACATAATTATAGAAGGCAGCGTTGGGGGGCATTTGAGTTTGCAAGCATTAATTTAATGTGAGGCCAATCCACATGTGAATGATTTACCTATTACTACTAATTATCCCAAACTTAATGGCCTAGAACAGCAAACATTTATTATCCCACAGTTTCTGAGGAGAATGAATTTAGGGGTGGCTCTGGCCTGGAGAGTCTTTCAAGGGGCTGCAGCTTTGGGAAGATACGGGGAGGAAAGGGGGCAGAAATCAACAGACGGCATAAAGGGAGAGGAGGGGAGCTAGAACCAAGATGGCTCACACGTGTGGTTGCCACGGGGTCACAGACATACCTGTGGCCTCAGTGGGACTTTCTATGTGCAGCTTGTGTGTCCTCGTGACACAGGGACTGCTATATTTCAGGTCACATGATCCTGAGAGCCTGAAGTGACACACAATTATTTATGATTTATTCTACTATTAAAGCAATGGCTGTTCCCAGCCCACTCTCATTGGGGAGGGTTTAGCTGCTCCCTTTAAAGAGAGGTTTTAAGGGAATATCTTTGCAGTGTGATTGTGTGCTCTAGGTCAGTCATATCCTGCCATGTGTGTCAACCAAGTTGTGGGCAAAAAGTGGATTAAGGAGAGTTAGGCCGGGCTGGATCGATGGCTCAGCGGTTAAGAGCACTGACTGCTCTTCCAGAGGTCCCGAATTCAATTCCCAGCAACCACATGGTGGCTCACAACCATCTATAATAGGATCTGATGCCCTCTTCTGGTGTATCTGAAGATAGTTACGGTATACTCATAAACATAAAATAAATAAATCTTTAAAGAGTTAGGCCTAAGAATAGGACCAGAAACTGCACGGAGCTGAGCCTCCAAAACTCAGGAGGTAGGTTACTTGGATAGTGAAGCACAGCTTCAGAGATTCAGAAGGACCACTATTCATCTATCAGCTAGTCTTGGCATGGGCCAACCATCTAGTCCAGTCCAGCCTGAGACACTCCTTGTCTTTGTCCCAGAACAACTAGGACTCCCCACTGGCCCCTCACTGCCTCACTGCCTCTCCAGGGTTGACTCTCTTTCTACTAACTGACAGAGGATTCCTTGTTTCTTGGCCTAAATTCCCAAAAGGGGGGATCCTGATTGTCCCAGATCTTTCATCAAACCATGCCACATAGGCCCTAGAGGTCACTGACAGGGCCAGTAATTGGTGGCTGTGATGTAGGATGACAGCTTTCCAGTTACAGCCTCCAGAGCCCATTCTGTTACCACATTCTAGGGATCCGTGTGCAAGCACTCCGAGGAGCTTTACTCTATGGAAGGATGACAGCACAAGAGCAAGCAGTCAAGGCCACTTTGCCAACTGTCATGGAGCTCTGTCACTACCAGCATGTGCTCCCCAGTGTTCTGACTGACATTCTGGAAACATAAGTAAGGTGGTCCGCTTTAACTGTCAGCTTTATTTGAAGATCTGTTTTCTTGTTGCTGCTACTGCTGCTGTTGTTTCTGCTGCTGCTGCTGTTTCTGCTGTTGCTGCTGCTGCTGCTGTTTCTGCTGTTGCTGTTTTTGCTGCTGCTGTTCTACAGACAGGGAAAGAGGCCTTCATCACAACATCCATCTATCAAAGAATCAAACTTTGAACCCATTTGTCTCAGTTAATATACCAAGGTATGAAGCTACTGTTGGCACTGCTTAAAATAGTGGTTCTCAACCTTCCTAATGCCGAGATCCTTTAATACAGTTCCTTATGGTGGGATGACCCCCAACTATAACGTTATTTTGTTGCTACTTCATAACTAAATTTGGTCACCATTATGAACTATAATGTAAATATCTGATATGCAGGAAATCTAATATGCACACCCAAAGGGGTCACGACCCACAGGTTGAGAATTTGTACCTTAACGGGTCAGGAATTACTTTGCAACATGTTGAATTCTCCCAAAGATTTTGACCATTGAAAATTGCTATCTTGCCGGGCGGTGGTGGCGCACGCCTTTAATCCCAGCACTTGGGAGGCAGAGGCAGGCGGATTTCTGAGTTCGAGGCCAGCCTGGTCTACAGAGTGAGTTCCAGGACAGCCAAGGCTACACAGAGAAACCCTGTCTTGAAAAACCAAAAAAAAAAAAAAAAAGAAAATTGCTATCTTAAGCCGGGTGTTGGTGGCGCACGCCTTTAATCCCAGCACTTGGGAGGCAGAGGCAGGCGGATTTCTGAGTTCAAGGCCAGCCTGGTCTACAGAGTGAGTTCAGGACAGCCTGGGCTATACAGAGAAACCCTGTCTCGAAAAACCAAAAAAAAAAAAAAAAGAAAATTGCTATCTTGTCTCAAAAACTCCATGGGGACTGCAAGGTTCCCACTGGGAGTCCCTAGGAGGTTCACACATACCCCTCACCCCAGGAGACACGTAGCAAGAACCCAGGGGTATTCTGGAGAGATCACAGGGATACGGTATCCTAGATCAGTGGAGACAGCTAGCTCAAATCAGTGGCAACAAATAGCGAAAGGTAAGGAAACCAAGCTGCTCCCACTGCAGCAGCTGCTGGTCTCTGCTGCCCCCAGGACTCAGTTCACTCCCAACAAGTCTATGGACTTGCTTAAAACTGCCTGGCTTAGGGTCAGCTCTGTAGCAACCGCCCTTCTCTCACTAGTGCTTTGGAAAACACCTACCAAGCATATTTTAAGCACATTTTTAAGTGACTGGGGATACTGAAAATTGATAAATGGAAAGGACTGCACATTTGTCTATCTTTCCTGTGGACTGCAGTTCAGGATCATTAAATAATTGATAAAAGATGGAGAGATGGCTCAGTGGTTAAGAGGGCTGCTCTTGCAGACCACGTGAGTTCAATTCTCAGCACCCACATGGCAGCTCACAACTGTGACTCCAGTCCTGAGGAATCCAGTGCCCTCTTCTGTCTTCTGTGAACACCAGCACACACATGGTATAGAAACATACCTGTAAGCAAAACGCTCATCCACAGAAAGGAAATCAAATTGCAAGTGTGGCAATGCTCACCTTTAACTCAGCACTAGGTAGGCAAAGGCAGGCAGATCTCTGAGTCCAAGCTCAGCCTGGTCTACATAGCGAATTCTAGGCCAACCAGGGCTACGTAGTAATACCTTGTCCCAAATAGATAGGTAGGTAGATAGATAGATAGATAGATAGATAGATAGATAGTTAGATAGATTGATAGATGTAAATATATAGATAATTGATCTTTCTCCTTATGGAAGAATTGCAACTAATCAGGAAACAGGTGACAGAAGTCAACATTTTGCAGCCCTAATGGCAATAATGGGTGACACAGCTGTCACCAAGGAGCTGGCATGATGAAAGGAAAGGATAAAAAGCTTCAGGATGGATGGAGCAGGCTGAGACACCCAAGCCTCCTTGTCATTCTGAGCATCTATGGCTGGGACACTGCTACCTTGTGATATACTAAAACAGGATAGCCTCAGCCACCTGTGAGCAACTCTGTCTTCTTCTCCAAAACCTCCAGGGTAACTGTCGGTGTAGAGGAATAGGAGACTGAGACGGATTTCTCAACCCCTGCATGACTGACATTATGTTCTGGGTGACCACCAAAAATAGCAGAATAACTAAGTAACCAGTCTACTGGTGAAATAGAGTGATTTGAAATAGAGTTGATCAAAAAGAAAACACACAGAGAAAATGGAAAAAAAAAAAAACATAGAAGCAGTAAGGCAAATAAAAAAAAAAGGAAGTACTAGGTTTAGACACCAATAAATCAGTAGTTCTGTTGGGTCTTAGTTGACAGCTCCAGCACTGCCACTGTACCAAGCTCAGGCGTAGGCCTGGGGAATTAAAGGAAGACACAGACTCGGGTCATCCGTTATGAGAGAATGCCAAAGCTTTTTGTTTGTTTGTTTTTGTTTGTTGTTGTTGGTGGTGGTGGTGGTTTTTTTGGGTTTTTTTGTTTTTGTTTTTTTTGTTTTTTTTTTTTTTTTCTGAGACAGGGTTTCTCTGTGTAGCCCGGGCTGTCCTGGAACTCACTCTGTAGACCAGGCTGGCCTCGAACTCAGAAATCTGCCTGCCTCTGCCTCCCAAGTGCTGGGACTAAAGGCGTGTGCCACCAACGCCCGGCTAAGAATGCCAAAGCTTTTACTGAGCAGGTTCAATATATACACCAAGCCAGGGAAGGAAAAACACAAACTCAAGGAAAAACAGGAACTCAACTGGGGGCAATGGGATGCCAAGTGGAAATTCCCTTCCTGGGGCACCATGCCTACATCAGGACATTTTGATCTTAGAAAAACTGCAGAATGTTACTTAGTAGACAGCAGCACAGGGAAAGTCTCAGCCAGGGCATGGCAGCCCTTTGGGGTCCTACACTTAGTAACATTTGTTGGGCTATAGCTCAGTGAACAGCACAGACTCTAGACCTGTTGTAGTTTCATTCGGCCGCTGTGATAAAACAGCCTACCCAAAAGCAGCTTGAGGAAGAGGTTTACAGCTTTACTTCCTTTTACAGTTCCAGGTCCCAGTCTGACTTTGAGGGTAATCAGGAAGGAATTCAAGACAGGAAGCAGGTGGCAGGAACCATGGATGAACATGCTTGCTGGCTTCTTCTGCTAGCTTCTTTTTTTTTTTTTTTTGGTTTTTCCAGACAGGGTTTCTCTGTGTAGTCTGGGCTGTCCTGGAACTCGCTCAGTAGACCAGGCTGGTCTCGAACTCGGAAATCCGCCTGCCTCTGCCTCCCAAGCGCTGGGATTAAAGGCGTGCGCCACCACCGCCCGGCTTCTGCTAGCTTCTTATGCAACCCAGACCTGCCTGCCTAGGTAAGATGCTACCCGCAGTGGGTGGGGCCCTTGGGTATCCATCTGTTGGGAGCGGACTCCTAGTGGAAAGAGGCTATCATCTTTGCAGCCATCTTGAGCCATATACCCTGACAAGAGACTTGTTTTCAACAGCCTACAACAGGGGAGCACACTCTGATAAATATCATGTTTTTCTCCCATATCTTGTTTTGTTGTTTGGTGCCCCCAGCTGCAAGGTGCACGTGGTAAAGTGTCTTCAGCTGCACTCCCCTGCTTGTGTTTATATATACACCCATGATTTCCTTTCAATAAACGGGACTTGAACAGACTCTCCATCTTGTCTCCATTCTTCACATCTCTTGCCCTTCCATCCCCACTCTTTCTCTTGCTAGACCCTGACCCGCAGACCGGAGCAGCAGCTCAGGCTGGGACATAATGGCCCCCAAACATGGGGCAAAATGGGCTGAAACATCCATCAAAACAATCTCTCAGACATTGCTGCAGGCCAATCTAATTGAGACAATTCTCACTTGACTCAGCTGACTCTAGTTTATGTCAAATTGACAATAAAAATTAACCAATAAGGCCCTAGGTTCTGGCCCAGAACTAAAAGTCAATTGATTAATTCATTCTTAGACTAGCTCAAAATGACCAAGTGGTACAGCTTAAAGGTTAAGATGCAAGAACAGGGAAGATGCATAAGCCACTAAAAGAAAATTGAAATAGCTGAGCTAGCATCACAGAGACCACCTTGAAAGCAAACAATTGCCAGAGGTACGGCAATGGGTGGACGGTGTGTTCACTGGGAAGATGTACTAACTAGTTTAAGTCTGTATACTCAACACAACCTCAGAATGCATGAAGCAAAATTTTGCAGGTCAAAAGAGGCAAGATACAACATCTAAGTGTGAGATTGTAATGTAATTAATATTTTTAGCACCTGATAAAATGAACAGATAAAAAGGCAAAGACATAGCTGGTCTGAACAGGATAATGAACAGTGTTGTTCCAGGCCTTTCACAAGAAACAAGATTTGGAGAGCAATGCTACATGCCTATGCCTTTCTGTCCTGAGATTTAACTTTACTGTCCCCACTGTCCTCCACACTGTTTCTAGAGTCTGCACACTGCAGTTAGTTTTTGAGTTTTCATATGACATACAGTTTTCTATCTTATTCTCAAGTGAACCGTTTGGTGGTGTGGAGGTCAATATCATCAATCTGACACAATTCATAATCCCCTGGGAGGAGAGTCTCAATGAGGGTTGTCCAGATCAAGCTGGCCTGTAGGCATGTCTGTAAGGGGTTCTGTCTCATGTTAGCTGAAGTGGGGAGAGCCATTCCACCGTGGACAGTGGGACTAGACTTTATAAATGCAGAGGAAGGGGTTCTGAGCACTAACAAGTATGTGTGCATTAATTTCCCTCTCTGTTCTTGACTGTTTCAAGTTCTCCCCCTTGGCTTCCAGAATGATGATATAACCTGGAATTGTGAGCTAAATGAGCACCTTCTCTTTCCGATCTCTTCTATCACGCTACTTTATCAAAGCAACAGAAACAAAGCTAGAACCAAAGATCCACCAGGTCTGCCTCATCACACAGGTGATTTCCCAACTGCTCTCACATGCTAGATCCACATAGTGTTTTCCCAACCTGGCTGCTTACTGCTTAATATCCCTAATGAGCCCTCTGTGTAGGGGGGTGTGTGAGTGTGTGTGTATGTATGTGTGTGTATGTGTGTGTATGTGTGTGTAAATGTGAAGGTTGGAGTTGATGTTAGGTGGCTTTCACTGTGTATCTTGGCTTTTGAGACAGGGTCTCGCACTGAATCTGGGTCTCATTGGATCAGGTAGGCTGGCTGGCCATCCAGTCTCGGAACCCTGATATTTCTACCTCCCCATTGTGGAGACTACAAGTGCTTGCTGTCTAGATTTTATATAGATTCTAGGGATCCAAACTCAAGCAGTTCACCAACTGTGCCATCTCCCTAGCCTAGGAAAAGAATTAAGGAACCAGCTTTATATTTTAGTTTTGTGATACTGCATTTGTTTTCTTTTGCTATGTTTTGTTTGTGACAGCATCAGTGTAGTGTACTCTGTCCCCTTTGCCTTGAACTCAACAACCTCCCACCTCAGACGCCTGAATATACAAGCTACCACAGTTGGTTTATTTTAGTGATGTTAATGGCACTGTAGGGGGTTTGAAGATGACTATATTTTCATTTTGTACAAAATTGTAAACATCATATTATTAATTATTTATAACCCTGGGGTACTCGTATATTAAGTTGGTTATTTCAAACGTGCCCAGGGGAGACCAGGATCACCTGCCCTAGTCTCTCTTACATAAACCTTAGCATGAATGAAAATCAGGGGCCGGGGGTGGTGGCGCACGCCTTTATTCCCAGCACTTGGGAGGCAGAGGCAGGTGGATTTCTGAGTTCGAGGCCAGCCTGGTCTACAGAGTGAGTTCCAGGATAGCCAGGACTACACAGAGAAACCCTGTCTCGGAAAAAACAAACAAACAAACAAACAAACAAACAAACAAAGAAGGGTGGGGAAGCCGGGCAGTAGTGGTGGTGGGGTGTGTGTGTGTGGGGGGGGGGGGTTGGAAGATCCACATTTATTTATTTAGCAAACAAGTTATTGTTTTAATTTTCACCATGTAAATAGCATCCTGAACCCTTGTCTGAAAATGTTCTTTCAAATCCAATATATTTTTTAGTAGCATTAATTTTGTCTTCTCCCTCCAATGCAGCTCCCGCAGAGATGGTGAAACACACTCAAATCTAGCTCCGTGTCCAGTGGGTGCTTAGCATGTGGCAGGCCCTGGATTCGGTGCTCAGTATGCAAAACACAAAATCAATTAGGAGGAAATCAAACTGTAAAAATAGTGGAGAGGTAGGGAAGAGGGCCACGAAGGATTGGGATCCAAATGGAGAGCCCAGCTGGAAGCCAGGGATAAAACAAACCTGCTTGGTTGATTCTGGACAGCTAGCAAATCGCTTTCTGCCCTAAGCTCTTAGCTTCTTCCACCTCTTGGGAAGGTCTGGGGACGCTACACACCTGCCTACCCTCCCCCTCCATCCCAGCACGCTGCGCTTCCAGTATCTCCTAGGTCTCTAGCAGGTAGTGTTCTGCTTCCTCTCTTAAGGTTCACACAGAGGTAACTTCCGGGCACTTTTCTCCCAGGTCCAATCCCAGGCTTTTCACTTGCTGAGTACAAACCACCAGGCTCCTTGTTACTCTTAGCACTGATGAAATTCCACAAATCCTAGAACCATATGATTCCTATCAGTCCAGAAGGTGCTGAAGGCAGCGGCCCCTCCCTGCTGAAGAGGCTGACAGTTGTTTCAGTCAACCTGCCTTCAGAGAGGGACAGGGAGAACTGGACCCTGGCAGGAAGTGACCCTACTGTATCGGTCCATCCAAGGAGCAAAGCATCCATATATATATTTGAAGATTCAATCCTTGTTTTTTGTTTGGGGGTTTTTTTTTTGTTTGTTTGGTTGGTTGGTTGGTTTTTGTCTTTGTCTTGTGTCGCGTCCGCCTTGGCCAGCAAGTAAGACACGACACGGTCGGATCCTTCTCAGTCAGCTTTATTCCAGGAACGACTCTTGACTTAGGGATGGGGACCTGGACCAGGAAGGGGATGGGCTGGGCTCCCAAGCAGCAGAAATGAGCTGCTTATATAACTGCCCAAGGCGGGCTGGGTGATGTGTTCTCTCAGGATAGGTTCAGCTGCCAATACCTCATTAGCATAAGCCCGCTCGGGAGGGGCACGAGGCTGACACATGCTCAAAGGACTTGTTTACCAGTTTCTGAGCTGGCCACTCTGGAAGCCAGCTGCTTACATTGTCAGGTGCTAGTCATACGACTTTGCAACTGTAAACACGGCTGCCTACAGTCTTGTTTGTTTGTTTTGTTTTGTTTTTAGTGACAGGGTTTCTCTGTGTAGCCCTGGCTGTCCTGGAACTCACTCCGTAGACCAGGCTGGCCTCGAACTCAGAAATTCCACTGCCTCTGCCTTCCAAGTGCTGGGGTTAAAGGCGAGCGCCACCATTGCCCGGCTCAAATTTTTTTGTTTGGTTGGTTTGGTTTGGTTTTTTTGTCTTGTTAGTTTTTCTGTTTGCTTGTTTGTTATTGTTGGTTTTTTTGCTGTTGTTGTTGTTTTGCTTTGTTTTTGTCCTGTGTGAAGTAAAGCAGGGTCACTTATAATTGATAACTTGATTTCATCAACTGTACAGATGTTCAAGGCTTCTAATTAGCCTTAGTTATTTTTACTGTTGTTAGCCATTTTGCTTGTCTTTTCTTCAGGAGGTAGTATTGGGATTTTTGTTTGGTGTGTGTGTAGGGGACTGATTTATTCTAGGTCCTCTTACAAAGACCTGATTAAACTTCAGGTTTTCCAGCCTCCATCTGCCCAGGCTGTTGATTTTAGGTGACCCTATGGGCCCGCTTTCCATTGTACCACCTACTGAAAACAGCTCTCCACCCACAGTAGGGTACGACCACTTTTATTTTCATAACAATGAAAGCTCAGGGTTTTGTGCTTTGTTTTGGTTTGTTGTCTTCCCTAATCAGTTCTTGTACATTTGGAAATTAAAAAAAGCCATTTCAAATAATAAATTAACCTTCGTGCTATTACTTCCAAAATGCCTTATTTGGACTTTCTTAAAGCACTCTTGGTTTGGTTATTGAGGCTGAAAATCCCTTCATCTGCCGCACATTTGGAGTTCACAGTGTTTTCCACAGTTTCCCTTCTTCTGTGTGCTATTTACTCACATTCTCAAGGACAAGGTCAATCTTTGTTGTTGTCACAAGTGTTGGGGGCTGGGCTTTGAGCACAAACAGACCTACCACCCTCCCAGTCTGCAGGGTCAGATTTTGAATACTAGCTTCGGAATTCAGTATTGGACTTCAAGCATCAGTTAACTTTACCATATACAACGTTTCATTGCCAACTGATTTTCTCCAGGATTCATGAGCAAACACTGAATACTGCACCTACCAGTTTAGGAAGGGAAAAAAAAAAGTTTGCCTGGGTGGGGCAGTTAAGAAACTGTCAATCTCTCTTCCTTTATCCCGGGAGTGAAATCGGTGCCATTTTGCCTGAAAGAAAGTAGTGACAGCTGGCTAAAGTAAGAGCAGAAGAGGTTTGTTCATTTGTGCTTTGGGTGTGGTGCTGGAGATTTAAGCCAAGGCCCTGAGCACGCCCCAAAGGGTGTTCCACCCTGGGTGTATCCCGAGAGCTTTCTTCCAGCTTTATCACTAGCAATTTAGCCTATGGACATGCTAACAAAACAACACTAGCCAAGGAATTCCATACAAGGGTAAGGACAAAAGGTCTGGAATATACAATGGCCCTTTAAAAGAGAGCTACTTAAATGAAATTAGCTGTAGGGAAATCTGCTGTACGGAAAGAGGAAAAGGATATACATTTATAATTAATGAACTCAGGCTGGGTGGTGAACCTTGTCTATAATCCCAGCAACCAAGAGACTAAAGCCAGAGGATTGCCACAAGTTCAAGGCCAGACTGGGCTACATAACAATGAGACCCTGTCTCAAAAAAACATACAGGGTTAGCAAGCTAACTCAGCTTCTGCCAGGCCTGAGGGCCTCAGTTTTAACCCCAGAACCTTCAGATGAAAGGAGAGGTCTACCTCCAGCAAGATGTCCTCTAATCCCTACACATTGGTATGGGCAGGGAGGGGAGGAAGAGATTAAGACATAAATACCCCCTTTTTAAAAGCCCCTGGAAGTCTCAAAGTGGTGTTACATGACTTTAATCCCAGTACTGGGGAGGCAAAGGAAGATGGATCTCTGAGTTCAAGGCCAACCAGGTCTACAAATTGAATTCCAGGGCAGCCAGAGCTACAAATAGAAACCCTGTCTTGAAAAATAAACAAATAAATAGACCTGGATATATACAGGAATATAAAGCTTTTTCATTGCTGGGAAGGAGAAAATAGATGAACATGAAACAGATAATAGATGTTCTATCACATTAAGATGTGTGTGTGAAGTCGGGCAGTGGTGGCGCACGCCTTTAATCCCAGCACTTGGGAGGCAGAGGCAGGCGGATTTCTGAGTTCGAGGCCAGCCTGGTCTACAGAGTGAGTTCCAGGACAGCCCGGGCTACACAGAGAAACCCTGTCTCGAAAAACCAAAAAAAACAAATGTATATGTGTGTGCAGTATAAGTCTGTATGGGAGTGGGGATAAGTAGGTGCCATGACAAATGTGCCAGAGGACGACTTGTCAAAGTCAGCCGTTTCCCTTCACCAAAAGTGTCCCAGGAACTGAGTTTAGGCTTGCTAAGAAGCGGCTACAGGTGCTGCCAACTGGGAGCTGATTCACTTGAATGCAGTATTTGCTTAAGTTTCTGATTTTCTTTCTTTGCTATGCTGAGACTGAATCAAGGCCTCACCATTCCAGGCACACTGGTCCCATGCCTCACTCCTGTAGAGTTTGTTTAAAATGTATGTAAGTTTAAAATTAAAATTAAGTAGTTGGGGGGAAGGGAGGTGAAATCGGTTTCATTTGTTAAAATATCTGTATCCTTACTGCGATGTGATTCTATTAAGTAAACTAAACCAGTCTCAGAAAGGCGAGCTGTGCCTGTTTTTTCCCATACAGCAATACTTGATTTCTATAAACACATAAATCAAAGATGGTCAGTCATAGTGCATGCCTTTATTCCAACACTGGGGAACCAGAGGCATGCTGATCTCTGAGTTCCTGGACAGCCAGGGCTACATAGTGAAACCCTGTCTCAAAGTGTACACAACACTAGAAAGAAGCAGAAATTGTATCAGAGACAAAGATAAATAATGGGAGGGGGGAGAAATGGGGAGGGGCACACTCCAAGTGCCTAGTACACTTGCATGAAAATATTCTCTTGTAAACCGGGCAGTGGTGGCACATGCCTTTAATCCCAGCACTTGGGAGGCAGAGGCAGGCGGATTTCTGAGTTCGAGGCCAGCCTGGTCTACAGAGTGAGTTCCAGGACAGCCGGGCTACACAGAGAAACCCTGTCTCGAAAAACAAAAACAAAACAAAACAAAAAGTTGTTTTAATGTTGAAGAACTGAAATTTGATTTTGAAGAATGAAATGTTTGCTATCTAAAGTGTCAGGAGGGAAATGGTTCAGCTCTTTGTGGTAAGACACCACAGTTGGCTTAAAAAAAAAAAAGCTGGTCAGGCAGAGGGGACAAAGTGGGTGTATACCTTTTATCCCAACCCTTGGGAAGCAGAGGCCAGGTGGATCTATCTCTGCATAGAAAAATGCTGTCTCGAACCTCCAACCTCCCCAAAAGTTGGCTGGCTGCTCTTCATTCCAGGCCTTTGTTGTTACTTTAAAAATGGCTTTTATTTCAATGTAGTATGGACCCATAGTCTCCATTTTCTGCTGTGTTCCATAGTTTTCTCATATTTTAACTGTTGACAAATCTCCAGAAATATCCTGTCCAATACTGTTTCATTCAAAATGTGCTTTTTTTTCTGAAACTGAAGGGTCCCTACCCACAACCTACTCCACTCCACAGGACCTACTCAGGGCACAGAATTTGATTCCTGGCATTCCACCCAATGACTTCACCATGAGGAGCACAAGGTCCTCCTGTATTGACGGAATTCTACAAGGCAGACTGAGGTTTTGGGGGATGGGGGTGTTGTGAGACTCCATTTTAGAGAACCTGACCTAAGTTTGAACTCAGGTAAACTAACAGGCTGGTACCTAGCATTAGTTTGCAAGTTGCCCTCCAACAAAACCTGAGCGTATCCCCAATAAGACCAGAGTTTCCAGGTTACACCCTCAACAAGACCAGTGTCTCCAGGTTACTCCCCAACAAACCTACACCCCAGGTTACAAGCCCACCCCCTGCCTAACGACCACCAATGCATAGGGGAGCAGAAGTTAAGTTTATGATATGACTCCCAGCACCAGCCAATTGTGTTAAAGGCCAAAGTATCTTTCCAACTGGATGCTTGCACACGTGTTCCCTGCTTGCTGCTTACTATAAAGCCTTGCCCACCCCCTAGACTTTCGGGCTCCCCCACCACCAAAATCATACTGTGTGACAATGGTTGGTGGGGAGGGGGAAGCTAGATTGAATAGAATAAAAACCCTGCTGTGAGTTGCATCAGATTGGCTCCTGTGTGTGTTTCTGGGGATCACTAACATTTCCCTGGCACAACAGTGTTTTAAGACAAGGCTTCCCTGAATACACCTGCCTGACCTAGACCTTGTTCTGTAAATCAGGCTGGCCTCAAACTCACAGATCCACCTGCTTCTGCCTCCCCAGTGATGGATTAAACGTGTATGTCACTACCTTGAATTTAGACAGCTTTTTTGTAATCTAGAGTTGGAAACAAATTTCCCTTATACTCCAAATAGGAAGTCTTTCATCTCTGTTTAGTTACTTAATCAAAGATGTACTTGCTTTAACAATTTACACTTCCTGAGAGAAACAAAAATAATTTTGAAACAACATAGCTCACATGTAGCTCAAGGTGGCCTTGAGCCCACTGTACAACTAAGCATGACCCTGAATTTCTGATTCTAGCTTCCAAAGAGTAAAGAGTATTGTGTGCCACCTTGTCCTGTTTTTGAAGTGCTAGGGATCAAATTCACAGCTTCACGGATGCCGGACAAGCTCTATCACGTCTCTTACAGTCCCATCCCCTCACCATGCCTGTATTTGCTTGTGTGAAGTCAGAATCACCCGTAGCTAAAGCTGACCTCCAAATAGCTGAAAATTATCTGATCCTTCTGCCTCTAACTTTTAAATGCTGGGATTGTAACATATACCACAAGACCTAGTTTAAAACAGAGGCAGGCTGGATGCTGGTGGCCCAGGCCTTTAATCCCAGTTCTAGCAAGGCAGAGGCAGGCAGAACTCTGTGAGTTCAAGGCCAGCCTGGTCTACAGAGTGAGCTCCAGAACAGCCAGGGCTGTTGTTTCAAAAAACAAACAAACAAACAAAAAAACCAAAATGCCCCAAACAGAACAAAACAAAAGGGGGAAGGTCTAGAGAAAGAGAGGGTCCAGTTTTTAAGAACACTTATCGCACTTGGAGAAAACCTGGGTTTGATTCCCAGTGCCCAGTACACGGTGACTCATAACTCCAGTTCAGGGAATCAGATGCCTTTTTCTAACTTCTCAGGTGCCAGAAACAAATGGTACACAGATATTCATGCAAGAAAAATGCTCATACACATACAATTTTTTGGGGGGAGGGGGCTGTCCTGGAACTCACTTTGTAGACCAGGCTGGCCTCGAACTCAGAAGTTCACCTGCCTCTACCTCCCACCAAGTGCCGGGACTAAAGGCTTCCACCACCACTGCCTGGCTCTCTTTTTTTTTTTTTTTTTTTTTTTTTTAAATCTAAAAAATAATTGAAAAACAAGCCAAACCCAAACCCAAACTTTTGTATTTCCTTCAAAATATCTGAATGGTCTAGAAAGCTCAGGTCAGAATTCTCAAGGACAGACTCAAAATGTTAATGCAGCGAAGACTGGTACATTAGCAAGCATTTGTCTTCCCAGAGACCCACAGGATGTGTGACAGCCATTAACACCGGAAAACTGATAAAGAATCCCTATGCTGTTGTCTTTTGAGTGTTCCCTAATTGAATCTTGGAGGATGGGCTAAGGCTGGAGTTCCTCCTTCAGATCCGGGGGTGGGAGAATTCTAACTCACCTAGCATTGGAATAAGAATAGCTTCTCATCCATAGACTAACAATACTTATTATGGGGCTGAGGAAATGCCTCCGTAGTTAAAATCGATAGCTTGGTCTACAGAGTGAGTTCCTGAACAGCCAGGGCTACACAGAGAAACCCTATCTCAAAAAACAAACAAACAAACAAACAAACAAACAACAAAATAAATTGCTTTTGCGGAGGATTTGGGTTTAGTTCCCAGCACCCACCTGCTAAGCTCAAAACCATCCATTTCCAGGGGACCCAACACCTTCTCCGGACAATGTACACATATAGTATACCTAATATGCACATACAGAAATTTATACCCAGTAAAAATTGAATTACAAGAAAGGAAAAAGATTTATTGAACACAGGAGTGGTGCTCCTACCTATAACCTCAAATAGTCAGAAGGCTGAGGCAGGAGGATTGATGGTTTTTTTTTGAAGAGCCTGGGCTACAATGAGACCTGCCTCAAAAAGAACAAAATTTAAGAAACATATACAATTGTGTATGTGTGTGATGTGTATATATGTGTGAATTTATCTCAATAGTATGCAAACAGTGGTGTCTACCACTCAATGGTGGTATAAATGTACTAGTGTTTATCTGGTCATCTGATAACACAGCATTAACTGCTGTGTTAGTTATCATCCTGAGCTGATTTCAGCTCAGGACAGCTGTTGACTATATAGTCCTCCTTTCAACCCTTATCCTCTGAGATGGATACTGAAGCACCACCATTTATGTACCCACAGCAATGTGAAATTCCTACTCTAGTGGAGAAAGGGACAAATGGGATACTAACACTTACATCAGGTTTGTGAATGCAGAGAAGGAAGAAGGAAGCTGGCTGCAGGGAGAGGCTCTCTCAACAGCTAAATAAGCATCACAGACTAGCAAAACTGGCTGGTGCTCCCTGTTCCCAGCACTCAAGAGATAAAGGCAGGACAATCTCTGGGAGTTCAAGGCCAGCCTGATCTACAATATAGGGAGTTCCTGGACTGCCTGGGGTAAAGTGTGAAGACCCTACCTAAAAACAAAACAACAAAAACAAAGCAAAAGATATTCAAGTAGTAACCAGCTTGCTATCTGGGAAAAGGGAGGGCAAACTGGAGCAGAAAAGGCGCCTGCTACTTTCAGAGTGAGATTACTCAAAGTCTTAGAAGGGACAAAGGGAGTTGGGATTCCCCCCCCCCCCCAAGGTTTCTCTGTGTAGCCCTGGCTTTCCTGGAACTCACTCTGTAGACCAGGCTGGCCTTGAAATCAGAAATCTGCCTGCCTGTGCCTCCCAAGTGCTGAGTGTGCCGCCACTGCCCGGGATGGGATTTTTTTAATTGGATGATAAAATTCAATAAATTCTTTGCCCTGGGTGTGGTAGCACACGCCTATAATCCCAGTACTTGGGAAGTGGTGGGAAGAGGACAGTATGGGAGGCAATCCTCCTCAGCCAGACAGCAGAATATTTTCCTTACTGATCACAAAAGGGAGAGCAGTTGCAGTGCAAACAGATTTATCTCCACAGATAAGGATTTCCTTCCATTGTTGTCAATAGAAAGCTCCCCACGTGGAATTTGTTCCACGCTAACTTATCAAACTGGTCTCCACCTGGGTAAACTCAAATACCTACTTTGGTGGCTCTCCAACCATCGCCAAGTCCCACTTTCCCTAATGCAGCAATTAACATCCCATATTACAAGCTAGACAGTTTCACAACAGGTTGGATGCAGAAGATAAAGATCCTACAAGCTACAATCTGTTCAGACGTTTACAAGGATACAAAAGGGACACCAGCAAAAGGGTCATGGCTCATTTCATATTTTAATGACGACATGCAGATAGTCACATCAGAATACACAGCAAGGATCCAACAATATAACAAAGTTAAAAATCATGTCAGAACCACACACTGGCCAGCCACAGCTTCTGTCCAGATGGGAGTCACATGACTGGAAACTGGCTTCACTCCGATTTCTGGCCTACTTCCGATTTCTGGCCTACTTCCAGGACCTTCATGGATTCCTCCAGCTTGCGCATGCCTGCATGAGAAACACCAACAGGAAGATTACGTGTTGTGGAACAGTAGGGGACTGCATGATTCACCATCTCTTTAAGCACCTTTGTGTAGACCTCTAATTAGAACCAGGACACCACTGGGCCAGTTTTAACGTTTTCCTAGAAGGCTGGAGCTGGGATAGGGTAGGACAGTGTTATCTCAGATAACCCTGCCCAGAGGGACAAGTCTCAACCTCTTCTCACTTTAGACTTACCTCTGGGCCCCCGAACTCCCAAAAGATTGTCAGAGACAGCCCAGAGACCAAGGAGGCGTCGCAGGTGATGCCGAAAGCAAGGCATCTTCAGAGGGATGCAAGCAGTGTTGATGTGAAAAGGGAGATAAGCAAGGTACTCCACCAAGCCTTGGTTCAGGACACCAGCTAGTGACTCTCACCTCTTTCCTGGCGCAGGCGGTACCTCTCAACCATGGACTGAAGCATCCATTTAGCCCGAAGCTTGTTGTTGTCAGAGCCATAAATTAAGACCTCGGTAGATTCAGAACCTTCCAGAGTCTTCAGCTCAAACATGGCCTGGGTCACCTGCTCGATGTGAGGCATTCGAGATCCCTGAGGGCCTGTTGGGGAAAGAAAATGAGCTCTCCAAGACCCGGAGCCTGGGCCTTGGAAGCCGGGTCAAGGCTTGCTACTCACCGAACAGAGAGTCTAGCACCAGCGTGTTGACTTGGAATACTTCTGGATCTTTCAGGTCTTCAGGAACTTTCACCCACTGGGGTATATCTTTACGGGTCACGAGAGGAGTTTTCATCTTAATTCCTGAGAAGGAACCTGTTTCCAGGGAAGACTAGGTCAGGTTTAACCTCGATGGCCCAAAGCTCCAGGTTCAGGAAGTTTAGTGCCTATAAAGGTGGTGTTTTACTAGACCACGCCCACTAGGGCCCGCCCCCTACAGGGGCCAATCTCAGATTGTACCCTCAGGCTATGCCCCTGGGAGATTAACCCAGGCCGCCAAGCCTCCCTCTCCAGCTGATCCAAGTTAACTAGGTTTGTTTTACTGAATCTAGGAGTGGGTGGGTGTCTTGGGAATAAAAGTCAGTGTTGATGACCTTCCTCTGGGAAATAACTGACGGGATCTGAACCCTGGCAAGTGGGGAATCCATACTGTAAGGTTCAAAGACTTCTACAAGACTATAGCTTTTCCCACCCAGAAAGAATCAGATCCTGGGACCTCATTTTGTGGGATGCCAGAGCAACTCCCAAGAGCTCAACAATAATTCTTGTCATTTAATAAAAATGAAAAGGAAACTTGGGATTTCATTCTTTTCACTAAAAGCTCTGGGTGCTGTGCCTTTAAAGCGTGCCCACTGTCGTCCTTCAAGATCCTGGTTTGGATGTTTTGAACTGACCTGAATTTCAAAACTCACGTGTTCCTTGCCTACTCCCTCCCCCCAAATTGATCTAGGTTTCAGGGTAGCCACTGCATAGACTTGGTTTATTCACTATTAAAAACAGTATTTTGGGGGCTGGACTTAACTCATCGGTTAAGAGCACTGACTGCTCTTCCAGAGGTCCTGAGTTCAATTCCCAGCAACCACATGGTGGCTCACAACCATCTGCAATGGGATCTGATGCCCTCTTCTGTTGTTTGAAGACAGCTACAGTGTACTAGTATAAATAACATATATAACAAGGGAAAAGCATGAAGCACCAGACCGGTGCATTCTGGGTAGAACAAGAATAGATACACTAGCCATCTGTAATGGGGTATGGTGCCCTCTTCTGGTGTGTCTGAAGAGAGCAATGGTGGTGTACTCATATACATAAAATAAATAAATAAAAGTCTTAAAAAAAAAAAAAAAAAAAAAAGCCGGGCAGTGGTGGCGCACGCCTTTAATCCCAGCACCTGGGAGGCAGAGGCAGGCAGATTTCTGAGTTCAAGGCCAGCCTGGTCTACAGAGTGAGTTTCAGGACAGCCAGGACTACACAGAGAAACCCTGTCTCGAAAAAAAAAAAAAATCCAAAAAACAAAAAAAAAAAAAAAAAAAATCTTGTAGCTAACATTAGAGGGTACATCTAGAGACATACTACCCTGAATTGTACCCTGAATTGTTTCAATCTCCACGTTATCTTATCTCAGATGCTAAGCATGGTCAGACCTGATCAGTATCTGGATGGGAGAAAGAAATTATCAGATAGGGAAGAGGAAAAAAAAATCAACTCAAGAGACTTCGACCACAGAATGGACAAGCCCCTGGGTGTGATCCCAGTGCCCCCAATACACTGTGAACAGTGTTGAATGCCACTTCGTGGATCTTTTATTTTCTTTTTTTTTTTTTTTTTTTTTTTTTGGTTTTTCGAGACAGGGTTTCTCTGTGTACCCCGGCTGTCCTGGAACTCACTCTGTAGACCAGGCTGGCCTCGAACTCAGAAATCCGCCTGTCTCTGCCTCCCAAGTGCTGGGATTAAAGGCGTGCGCCACCACCGCCCGGCATCTTTTATTTTCATAATGATATGGGTTAACTAATCACTAAAACTACTAAATCAAGAAGGATAGAGGCAGATATCTTGATAGAGAAGGGAACTAAAGAGATTGAAAGAAAAAGTGAAAATAACCCGTGAGTGTTCATTTTGCATTATAGACCCATTTCAACTCATGTAGCAAAGTGTAATTTTTTTGTGGCTACATGGTATTTTATGTATTCACTCTGATAAGCATAAAATGCCCCAGCCGTGGGGAATTCAAGGAGGACCTACGGAGGGAGGCAAAAAATGAGCAGACAAGAGACATGAAGGAGACAAAGTTGAGGGTTTTGATCAAGCTCTCAAATTTTAACTTCAGGCGGCAGGTTATAAAGGCATAACAAAACAAAGTTTAGGCAATGATCATTGCTTAAGGCTATCCCACTATTGTATCCTCATTGATAAGACCATCCCACTCTCCTAACCGGCTTCCAAGAAATACCAGACCTTCTCTAAGTTCCTGGGACCTGAGACAGTGAGCATCATTTGTTAACCTTTTACTTTAACTGACTAGGTTTTCCAATAGCATGTAATTTCATGGGTTTGGCACCAGGCATCAATGAGATATGCATGTCCGGGAGGAACTCTCTCTACTAATAACCAGAAACGTGTTAAATTTACATTCCTTAGGCAGTAAAAGAGTGTTTATGCTAAAATTAAAACAATGTTTCTTACTGGAAACATCACCTATGAGATACATTCAGTGTTTTCTGCTTTATAAGAGTTGTCTTTTGCCGGGCGGTGGTGGCGCACGCCTTTAATGCCAGCCCTTGGGAGGCAGAGGCAGGCAGATTTCTGAGTTCGAGGCCAGCCTGGTCTACAGAGTGAGTTCCAGGACAGCCAGGGCTACACAGAGAAACCCTGTCTCGAGAAACCAAAAAAAAAGGAATATTAACCTATTGGCTAGCAAGCGTGATGTGCATTTGAACTCTATGATTTTTTTTTTTTTTTTTGTGAGACGAATTCACTGTGCCGCAGCAAAGGCTGGACTTGAACTCGGAAAGCTGCCCGCGGTCTCGGACTCCCAAGCGCAGAGACTACAGCAGTGCGCCAACGCTGGCCAGCTTCTTCCTACTTACCATGGGCTTCACTGTATAAATAGGAGAGGATGAGAGCCCAGAGGTAACAGAACAGCTTCAGGTTATCGAAATAACAATGTTAAGGAAACTCTTATCTCAGTCATGCATAAATATGCAGTGATATGGCAGAAGACACCAGAGCAGATGCAGAGAGCCATTTTGTGAATGGATTGGATTATTTAATAACATTACCTTACTCTGGAGGAAGGATTGTAAAAAAAATGCCTTTGAGACAGTTTCTTAGCTTTTTAATTGTTGTTTCTTTCTAGTGGTCTTTGTAAGAGCGTAGAAGCATTCCTTCTTTGATAATGTTAAATTTGTAAGTTTCAGGTGACATGTGAAACCTTTTTTAAGATTTTTCTCAAAAGTTTTGAAAAGCTATTAGCCAGGATCATGGTGTAATAAGACATAACGTTTTTCCTTTAAAAATTTAAGTGCGTGTGTAGAGTTAAGAAGCTGTTGTACATTTATGATTTAATAAAATAATTCTAAAGGAAAAAAAATTAAAAAAAAAAAAGAAGAAGATTTATTTACTTTTATATCTATGAGTACTCTGCATGTACACCTTCATGCCAGGAGAGGGCATCAGATCACATTATAGATGGTTTCGAGCCACCATGTGGTTGGTGGGAATTGAACTCAGGACCTCTGGAAGAGCAGCTAGTGCCCTTAACTGCAGAGCCATCTATCCAGCTTCTTTATCTGGGTTTTTATGTCAGGGTAATACTGACATAAGTTTGAGAACTTTTCTTTCCTTCCTATTTCATGGAACAATTTGGATAGTATATATAGGTGTCGAATCTTTGAAGTTCTGGTAGAATTCTGTAGTGAGCACCTTTGGTTCTGGGCATAGTTCACTTAAGAGACTTTTATTTTCTTAATTTATTTTCATTTTATGTACACTGGTGTTCTGCTTAGATGTGTGTATGTGAGGGTGTCAGATCTCCTGGAAATAGAATTACCCTTAATTGTGAGCTGCCATATGGGAATTGAACCAGGGTCCTTTGGAAGAGCAGCCAATTGTCTTAACTGCTGAGCCATTTCTGCCGATATTATTTTTGTTGCTTCAATCTTGTTGCTGATTGTCTTAGAGTTTCCATTGCTGCGAAGAGACACCATGACTAGGGCAATTATTATAAATGACAACATTTAGTTAGGGCTAACTTACAGATTCTGAGGTTCAGTCTATTATCATCTTGGCAGGAAGCATGGCAGCATCCAGGAAGACATGGTGCTGGAGGAGTTGAGGGTTCTACATCTTCATCCAAAGGAGGCCAGGAGCAGAGAGTGTTCCAGGCAGCTAGGAGGAGGATCTCAAAGCTTACCTCAACAGTGACACATTTCCTCCAACAAGGTCACATCTCCTAATAGTCCCAATCCCTGGGCCAAGATTATTCAAACTACCACATTGGTGATGGATCAGTTTAAATACTTTATTTCACCTGACAGTGATAGTTCTTGCCTTTAATCCCAGCACCAAGAAGGCAGAGGAAGGCGAATCTCTGTGTTCAGGGGCAGGGCAGCCTGTTCTACAAAGTAAGTTCCAGGACATCCAGAAACCCTGTCTCAAACAAACCAAAGTAAAACGAAAGAAACTTTTTTGTCCCCCCTGAAACAGGGTTTCTCAGTCTCCAGAGCTTGATTAGTTTGATTTGTGTACTTTGCTCAATTTCTATTACTGTTGGTATCTAACTTTATTCTATCCTAGTCAGATAGAATACAGAGGTTATTTCAATTCGTGACATGTGTTTCAACAGTGTCGTGGCATGTGGCCAATGTTGGAGAGATGTCTGTGGGCTGCTGAGAAGAATGTAGTCTCCTATGTAGCTATCATTAGATTGGAAGGAAGGAGTAAAACAGAATTGATCCTGGGTGTTTGAACATGATGTACATCACCACCAACGGAAGCAAGTGAGGGTTTCAGACCTGAGTGGGCAGAGGTAGAGAGAAGCTTCTAGGGTAAAGACAGCAACAGGGGATTAAAGGTAATACACCATTTGCACATCTGGAGATGTTGATACTGACCTTGGAATGCTAAAATTGTGAAGTTATTTGGGAAACTAGATAGTATAGAAGCAGTCTCAAACTCTAATCCCTACAAAAATGACCTAGGTGTCATGTTCAAGTAGTTCAGTAGGGTTGGGTGGGGGCCTAGAACTGGATTTTTGATGAGGTCCAAGGATCTACTCATGCTGCCTTCCTAGCCTGGGTATATAAGTTCGTGCGTGTGCGTGCCACATCTGCGGTTGAGATCCCAGTGCCCTGTGCAGATGAACCCTCCACCGTGTGCAGAGGCGGTTCTACTCTTAGACTGCAGGAGAGCAATGTCAACCTGTGCATTGGCAGAAGCTGGCTAGACATGAGGTGTGACCAGAGCCACAGGCTGGCATCTGGGGGTAGGGGAGGTGGGTGGTGGGCGGAGACACTCCTCTGGAATCAGTTTTCTTACTTTAGACACTAATTCTTTTGAAAACGACAAAGACTGGCCTTTAAAACTGCCGGGAGATGGTTAGAAGTGGAGACACTCACACAGCTTCTGAAGGACAAAGACGGGAGGTGGCAGTGAAAGAATTACAAGACCCTCTGGTCGCTCTAGGATCGCAATCGCCTTCTGAGGCACATGCTCACCAGGCAGAGTCAAGCAGGTGGCATCTCAATATAATGCCTGTGGTCCATGAACTATTTCAGGCTTGAAATCATTGACCTGTAGCTTCAGGAATGGTCCCTACCTGTTTGTTCCTACATGCAGGGACCTGTGACAATCCTTTGGGAGAAGGACAGACATAGGTATGATCAGAGGAGGCCACCAAAGACGCTGTGATGAGAGTAACCCAGAACTTCCACTAGCCCTTCCCCCACTGCTGCTCCTACACATGACCAGACTCTTTTAACTCTGAGATCTGTGTGTCCTGTCATTCTTTTGCAAACACAGTCCACAGATTGCTTGGGACAGTTATAGCCACTGCATCTGTCTTTTGGTGACACTCAGACATTGATAAAGAATGAAAACTCACACAGCCAGGATTACATAGTAAGACCCCATCTCAAAATAGAAGTCACAAATGAGCAAAGATTCTCTAATTTATTAGATTGCTATAAAACAGCCAAGTTTCTATGACCATGTTCCAGTGACCATCTGGTGTTTTCCAAGCCTGGCTTCAGCCTGTCCCTTTAAGGTCCCAAATTAACTTTGGTACTTTGAACCCTTGCTCCATGGTATTGACCATTCTTCACTTAGTTTAGTTACTGAAGGATACCAGATGCAATTCACGAGAACATTAACTTTCAATGACTTTTAAAATTTGACCCGCTGTTTGCTTTGGATTGCATTTCTGACTAATAAATATTTATCTAGACTCAACTATTTCTTTTTTTTTTTTTTTTTTTTTTTTTTGGTTTTTTGAGACAGGGTTTCTCTGTGTAGCTCAGGCTGTCCTGGAACTCACTCTGTAGACCAGTCTGGCCTCGAACTCAGAAATCCGCCTGCCTCTGCCTCCCAAGTGCTGGCATTAAAGGCATGCGCCACCACCGCCCGGCTTTTTTTTTTTTTGGAACTATTTCTTTTTGGTGAAATTCTGCCTCTCTCTAGAAAAGACTTTTCCAGAACTTTAAGCATTCCCTTGACCCCATGACCTGTTGAGTCCCACTCTAGGGACCCAGGGGCTGCCATTCCTACAGTCTGTGGACATGCTCTACTCCTCTCTGTCCATGCACATCTTCCACACAAAGTATCCTAACATAGCTTCCCGGGGGACGTGTGAGCCAGTCGTGTCCCACATATTTACATCTCACACTAGCAGCATTCTGAGCTCTACTTCACGTCTCAAGTGCTGGGCTCAGAGATAAGGTTAGTGAGCACTTGAGACGGTGAACTCAGAGTTCCAGGCTCTTCACGCACAGTTATGAAGTGTAGCAGTGTGAGGCAGGGAGGCAGTTGAATCGATGAACAGCAAAGTTAACCCTGCACCACGATGGCTATTCTTTCATTTGATTTTGTGGCACAGGCAGTTGAAGTTATACCTCACACAGCTCTGTCACTAGGCTGTATCCCCACCCCTCTTTTTCAACCTTAGCTTATTATTAGTTATGTAAGTGTGTGTGTGTGCGCGCATGGGCCTTTCTGGGGGCATGTGCTCACAGACAAATTAGCATTGGAGCCTCTGGAGCTAGAAATACAGGTAGTGGTTACTACCTTGTGTGGATACTGGAAATCAAACTCCAGTCCTCTAAAAGAGCACTTAACCTCTGGACCATTTCCTCAGCCCTCATCTTAAGTATCCTGAGGAGACAAGGCTTTACTATGTAACCTTGGACAGCAGGGAACTCCCTCTGTAGCTCAGGTTAGCCATGGCATGACCTCTCCTGCTTTCACTTTACAAGTACTAGGGTTATAGGCATGTGACACAATTTTCCATTTAATTGTAAAATGGGATCTTGCTGATTTGCCCAGGCTAGACTTCATTTAGCTTGTGATCCATCTCAGTACCCGAGGTAGCTTGGAGTACTAGAAAGGCTCAAGCTGACCATTCTGATTCCTGTGTTATGAAGGGCTACCTGCACTGTGGAACACGGGACCTTACAGAGCTGCACTATACTGCTGACAGTGCACTGGACAATGGCCACCTGAACAGGTCTATAGAATAATCAAATGATTTCTCTGCTCCCTGCTCCTTCCTTTCTACCTGGCTCCCTGACTTTCCTGATATAGGAAGGTTCGTTTGTTTCATGACTCTTTTCCTAATATTAATTTATTATGGGCAAAATGATGATATTATATTAAAATTCTAGTATATTTTAAAAGAAAATTAATTTTCAACACTTTTCCAACTCTAGGGCATATTACTTTATGTTCTTCTCAATGTTTGTGTATATATGTTCTTATATTCATATAATTGGATATAGAAGTTGCATATACTATTTCTTTTCATTAAAAGTGCACTAAAAATATTACATTACCCTTTTCCCTGAATTTCGGTGACAGCATAAAATTAATGCACAGAACTGATGAAAAAGACAAAATATACAGAGGCATTCATAAACACACACACACACACACACACACACACACACACTAACACATACTATCTAACTATACACCCCTAAGAAAAAACAATTCATTGTTACTCACCAAAATGTATATGTCTATTTTCTTATCCAGTATCTATGATCATATCAGATTAAAGGTTGCTGTGTAGGAAACATGGCTGCAAGAATAGGAATGCCATGATTAGTACTCAGTCCCTGACCACTTTAGTTCCCATAATAACCTTACATAGTGCAGGTTACCATCTTTCCACAGCTGGGGAACTGATACCTGCAAGACAGCATAAAATCAAATGCCAGTGCCATGATTTCAATCAAGCAGTCTAAATGCAAAGCCATAGCTTATAAATAGTATACCCATAAGGAACTGTTGTTTGTTCCAGGTCTGTGTATGTCAGGAGAAACTTCCAGCAGGCAGTGACAAGTTCTGTGAGCATGAGGTAACCAGGGTTTTCATGCCTCTCAGAGGAGGGCCAGTGGGCAGAGGCTCTAATGGAGATCTGTCTAGAAGGAAGAGAGGCTGAGGTGAGGAAGGCTTGGAATGATGGCTGACCCATGCAGCCTTCACAAACCGCTGGGATTCACCCTGAAGGTAATAATGGCTCCTGGAAGGTTTAATGGCACAAAGTTACAGAACCTCTAAGGTAGGGCTCTGTATGCAGGGTACTGGAAAAATCTGTAGTACAAGAGGAAGGGCTCTGAGTAAAGCAACTGGCCAGAGAGCCAGAGGACAGAGTAGGGAGATCTGTAAGGAGACTGAGGTACTTGGATCAAGACAAGTTTCCAAGCCAGGCATCAGCTGGCACTAAAACCATGGGTCATGTGTCTCTGAGATTGAAAACTTGATTTTGGATTAAGATGTGGGTCACTGAGGAGATGTCAGGTAGCACACCCAGAAAGTAGACAGACAGACAGACAGACAGGGTCCAAGTATCCAGAACAAAGGTCTGGTGCTTCTCTTGTGGTCTGAAGGAGTTAACATGCTGCACTGTAGGCAATTTTTTTTTCGGGGTAGAGTTTTTCTGTGTAGCTCTGGCTGTCCTAGTATTCCCTCTGTAGACCAGGTTGGTCTTGAACTCAAAGATCTACCTCCTCACTCTCACCCCTCGACCTCAAAGAAACACACACATATATATACACCCAACTCCAAAATGCTGGGGGAAAAATGTTCAAAATGTGCATCCAAACACTCGCAGACTTTGTAACTATCAAACCAACACAAAGGCAAATGAACTTCTTTATGAACTTAGGATACAAATTTCCTGTGACCTTAGTGAAAACAGTACCTGAAGTGCAGAAGCATGTTGTCCCTGTGAGAGAAGGGAGGGCTGTGAGGAAGCACACAGGTAAACATCAGAAAGAGGGAACGGCCAGAAATCAATGGCATTGCGTGCCAGTGCCATGAAGTAAGTATAGGGCAGGACAAACCGAGGTGACTGGAATCACAGCTGTGGGAAGAAGTAGGTAAACTCTGTATGACCCTGACTGTTTGGACCTTGATAAAATGTTGTGTAACAGAAAATGGTGATTAATAAAAAGCAAAGAGGTGTGCTAAAGTGGAAGACAAAGCTAACTACCAGCAGCATTCCACACAAATTCTAACCCTCCATAACGAGTTAGGGCAACCAGAAGTGACTTAAAACACCTTAGGAAGCAGCATTCTAAACAGAGAGTTGACAGCTGACAACAAAAACAAACAAAACAACAACAACAATACTTTACAGACATCTCATTAGTCCATCATATTTCCCTCCTGTACTAATAATAATCATGTTTTTAATGCATATAGGGAGTGAAGACATGCATTTACATATATTGAGTTAGGTTTGTTACCTATCAGAGATAGGGTTGCATTAATAATTGATGAAATATGTTAGACTGAAAAGCTAATATCGATACAAACTTGCTGAGAGCCAGCCCAGCTTGGTGGGAGAAGAAGGTGATCTTTCTTCTTCGGTCGGTTCTTCTTGAGGTAGCCAAAGGGTATGTGAACAGCGTAGGCAGGGGTAAGACCTAGGGTTAAGCTACTGTAGCTGGCCCACCCTCTGGTATCCTCTGTCCAGAAACTGCTGTTTCTGGCACTTAACACCTCAGCCAGGGACAGCAGAGAATTAGGCAAATTAGCCTTCGAACTCTCTCTGCAGGCACAGCTAGGCTCTAACTTAGGTCTGTTAGTTTGAGATCACAGGAAGAAAAGACACTTAAAGAAGTTATTATAGTTTATTATTAAGTGTAAAAAGTTTCCTATGAAAGCTATCTAAGAGGGAAAATGGAAAGGTCCTAAATGGGGGAAAGGGAAACAATTCTTTTTTTTTTTTTTTTTTTTTTTTTTTTTGGTTTTTTGAGACAGGGTTTCTCTGTGTAGCCCGGGCTGTCCTGGAACTCACTCTGTAGACCAGGCTGGCCTCGAACTCAGAAATCCGCCTGCCTCTGCCTCCCAAGTGCTGGGATTAAAGGCGTGCTCCACCACCGCCCGGCTAAGGGAAACAATTCTAACAAAGGAAAAAATTCTAAGTGGAGAGATTCTAAGCAGGGAAGAGAAGAAAAAGGAGAGGGGAGATGGGAGAGAGAGAGAGAGAGAGAGAGAGAGAGAGAGAGAGAGAGAAGAAAAGGGGGAGAGAAGAAGCAAGAAGAAAAAGCGAGCTGCTAACAAACGTCCCTTAGTCTTATACATCATTCAGGAGTACATGATCACATGTTACAAAGTTCATCACAAATTCACACCAAAATTCAAGTCATAAATTGAAATAGAAGTTTACAACAGAAAATGTTTACATGCATATCCATTAGGAGTAATTATCTGACTAAATATCCATCACCTTTCTAGCTCCACAGGTTCATCGAAGGTTTAAAACTATAACTAAGAAATTAGTGAAGTTATGTATAGATAAACCAAGGCAATATTTTCTCTTCTGTCCTAGCACCTATAATAAATCATGAGTTCCCTTTTAGTGAGCCTTGGTTAATTGTTTTACAACCACCTTGGAATGTGCTCTGAGTCTGGTTACTATCTAAGGGCTGTTAACAGATGACACTTGGGAGACTGGCAGAGTTCTCATAGCAGCATTGATTGTCAGAAAGGGACTTAATACCAGTCCCACTATAAAAGAGCTAAATAATCATTGATATAATTTTAGGAATTCTTATAGGATCATCATTAAGACTTAAGAAGTCATCTATTTGTCTATATAGCATCACTACAAGACAGTACATCTTCATGGGTCTTCAGAGATCTGCTCCAAAGGGGTGTGCTATTGCTTAGTGATTGTTACATATGTTTAATAATAATAGGAAAAGCATATTAATAGCAGGGATTTTCCCTAAAATATGTCCACCACAGCCTTGCTGATTGGGCAACACTTGTCGCAGATTATAATCCGAGGCAAGCATTTCAGGATGATCACCTGCTAATTATTAGCGTGTCCCATTATGGCTCCCCACACAAACTTATGATTTTAAATCATTCAGGTACAAATAAATTAAGAAATGCAGAAAGAACTGGACACATGTGTTGTTGGAAGCCAAAGTCCTAGCAGAAATCAGCTATCATCTTTGCAGCCTTCTCAGGCCATATACCCTGACAAGAGACTTGTTGTCAACAACTCACAACAGCTGAGCACACTCTGATAAACATCTTGTTTTTCTGCCATATCTTGTTTTGTTGTATAATGCCCCAGCTGCAAGGCACAGGTGGTAGTGTCTTCAGGTGCATTCCCCTGCTTATGCTTATATATACCAGGATTTCCTTTCAATAAACGGGACTTGAACAGACTCTCTGTCTTGTCTGCATTCCCACTCTCTCTATTGCTAGATCCTGTTGACTGACCCATGGACCAGAACACTTGGTGCCCAAACAAGGGGCAGTGCAGACCGGGTAAATGTGTCTTACTCTTCTGTTTCTATGATAAGACATCTTGACCAAGGCAACTTTACACAAGTTTATTGAGGACTTTCCGGTTCCGGCAGTGAGATCATGAGCATCACAGTGGAGAACAAGGAACTAGGCTGGCAGGCATGGTGCTGGAGCAGTAAGCTGAAAGCTCAGATCTTGATCAACACACACCAGGTAGAGCGCTAACTAGAATAGTGTGGGCTTTGAAAACATACCCCCCCAACCCCCGTCCTGTGATGTACTTTCTTCAATAAGGCCACACCTCCTAATCCTTCCCAAACAGCTCCACCAACTGGGGGTCATGTACGCAAACATATGATGAGCCTATGGGAACCATTCTCATCCAAACCACCACAGTATGGTGGGTTAAACACACTCTAGTATCATTGCCTGTAGCTGTGTATATATAGGTGGGTTAATCACACACACTAGGATCACTGCATATAGAACTGTATGTAATTATGGGTAAAGCACACATACTAGGATCATGTGTAAGTGGGTTAAACACACATTTGGTACATAGAATTATATAACTGGAGGGCTAAATATACATTCTAGGATCATTGCCTATAGAACTGTGGATATAGGAGGTTAGTCACACTCCTTAGTATCTCATACACTTGTATGTGTGAGTGGGCTACACATATGTGCTAGGATCATGGCACACAGAATAGTGTGTATGGTATAGATAAACACACACAATAGGGTTATTGCACATAGAAATGTATGTCTGGGTGGCTTAAACACACACACTAGCATCCTCAGGACTCAGAAGCAGTGAGTACACACAGGCCAGGACCTCATTGTGAATACTATCTCCAACACATAAAAACCCACGGGGAAATGGCTGGGTTCAATGGAGTAGGAAGTGATGACTAATAAAGAGCAAAGAAGGGTGCCAAAGTAGACTAGAGACAAGATGAAGACATGCCTATACATAGTCTACGAAGACTCACACGCTATGGAATGAATGTGACAGTGTATGGAAGTCACACACAGAGAAGAGCATCAAATATGTGATATTTTACAAAAATACAGCATTAAATCAAACTATCAGAAAATGCCAAGTAAGCACAAGGCACAAAAATATCTAATACTCTCAACATATCTAACTTCTGAAGGAAGGCAAAGACTGACCCAGAGCAAGGTAGCCTCTAGACAACAGTCACTCTAGATTAACCGTCACACATTTCTAGGTTAACTCATACATATCTAGGTAAACTGTCACACACAGATAGATTAACTGACTCTATACCTTTGAACTTGTCTGTTTCACAATGGGCTCTGCCACCAGGCCCTTGGGAGCATGCCAGAAAAGCTATACCACCAAGGGGCACTCTCGGCCCTCTGGAACTTTTCTAGAACCCAAGTAACTTTAAAAAACACATTTGAAGGGCACATTAAGTTTTTATTGCAGATAAAGAACTTGGACATTGGTTAGTGGAATGGGTAGCAGGTGACAAATCATACAAATGTCCTTCCTAGACACTCACACAGGGACACAGCTCCAACAATGGAGGGAAGTTGGTCACATGCTCATCGTGGCCTCTCTCTATGCTGCACACCGGCAAGCCATGGAACTAGGAAGCAAGTCCTGGAGAACTCCTCACTCAGGGCATCACACCATCTGGACAGGGATCTGAGAGAGGCAGTGCAGCACGCCCAGAGGATGGAGAGGAAGAGGTTGAAGAGGATGGAGAGGAGGAGGTCCAGTTGAAGAAATATGAGTGAGGAGCCTGGGCTGCAGAGAAAGCCTAAAGCAGGCAGGCTTGAAGAACAGAGACTCCACATGACCACAGGCAAATGGCACAGAATGGGCAGGCAGCTCACTGCTTCCTTCCTTTCCAGGCTGGGACAATATACTCAGCTCTAAGGCAATCCTCAGCAGGACTCCTGACTCAGCCCTTGCTGTGTACCTTAGACCTCTCAGTTCTCTCTGCTGGGCCTTGACATTGCTCTCCTGGGACACTCTCCTTTCACCACGGGTTCCCTTTCCTCCTCTGCCATAAACTCTCAGGCTGCGACATGGACTCTGTCATGAGCAGTGTGCAAACACTACTCATCCCTGTGGCTGAGGCCCTGTGCTGGTGCATGTCACCCTGAAAGGCAGTATAACCAGGTTGTCATCTGGTTTTAGCAAAGTGAAGGGCCCTTGAGGAATGAAGTTCTGCAGCTGAAGAGAAATTATCAGTGGGCATCAAGATAAAAAGAAGCTAGCCCTGCTCACTGGTAGGGTATACAGCCTCAGGCATGTGACATGCATCCCTGAGGCCAGCCAGATCTTGACTTAATGATTATCAAGGAAGACCCATGAACAAACCCTTGTAACTAAAATCACAATCAGCCGGTGGGTGTGAGTGAAGTCAGTGCTGATGACCTTGTGTGGAGAAGAGCTGTGTCTGAACTTGGCAGGAAGAATAAGTTATTCTCACTAGATTGGAAATGACATTGCTAATGGTGACCAAGCACCTTTCCCACAGGAGTGACTGCAGGGACTCCCAGGCTGCACTGAGACCTAGAGCAGGCTGGACAGAGTGTGGATGGGCATCAGATACAGTTGAGTGTGAGTTGTGAAATTCCTTCCTGCCTTTGGGCTCTTGAGTTTTTAATCAAAACAGGACAAAGATTAGGACACATATCATGCTATTGTGGGATATTAGCATGCTTCATCAGACAGACTAAGCAGGGGGCAGTGTTACCTGTATGTTCAACTTAGCCTTGAATCTGAGACAGTGTGTTAATTCTGTAATTTAGGGCTACTTAACAAGACATCCTTCAAATCCAATAGTTTAATGTCACATCATTACATAGCTGACAGTTCTGAGGGTTGACTCTATGGTTCTTTTTAGGCTTCTAGTGCAGTTTCCCCTCCTTCCTTTCTTCCCTTCTTAACTAGGATGGCTCTTTAGGGTTGCTCCCGCAGCATAGAGGACAGGTGATTTAGGGGCACATAAACATTAAATCAAGCAATACAGGAATGGATCTAGATCTTCAGGGAAAGGTTGTAGCTTGCCAGCCCCTCCCCCTGACTTGTCACCTTTCTAGTCTATCATGAAACTCTGGAATCTTGGACTCTATGAATGTCTATGGGAGGGGCTGTTTCCTATTGGTCCCCACACTATCTGTAAGAATTGTCACCTTATTAAAGTAGCATGCAACCTCCTCTGGAGCTGGATCTGGGAGCTGAGTGGAGAAGCAGCCAGGACTCTCACTAGGTCAGTACTCTCTTCTATAACCTGGATAATGTGTTCTCAGGTCTGCATCACTGCAAAAGAGTTCCTTAGTGTTTTATTTAGTCAGCATGCACTAGTTGTATAAAATAACTGATGATATAATTTTCACTCCTGTACATAATAGACTCTGATCATAATCAATGCCCATCACCATTGATTCACCTGCATTTGGTTCTGGTTTGTATGAGTTGCTTTGAGACTGAACATCCGGTAGCAACCTACTGCTCCTCCTCTATTCCTCGCCCTCGCTCTTCCCCTTCCTGCCTACCTCTGTCCACCTTTCTCCTTTTCCTCTCCTCTCCTGTCCTTTATTCTTCCCTTCATCCGTTCTTTCCTCTTCTCCTGCTCCTCTTTTTCTCCTTCTGCTTCTCTGTCTGTCCCCTCCTCTTTCTCCTTCAGTTTCACTGAGCCAAAGGGTGAGGCTTAATGTATTTGCAAGAGAATCTGAGTACAAGGGATTTAGGATAGTGGGGCCTGGACCTGGCTTGTCCTCCCAGGCAAAATGAAGATCAATAATGTCTTCTCTTGAGTTGCATTCTGAAACCCACAGAGAATTTGCAGAGTCCTCTCGCTTAAGAACTGCAATTCACCCCAGCCTCTCTCCCAGGCCACCCTCCCAAAGCACATTCCCAGTTTGGTTTTCTAGATCATTTGTGTCTGTCATGTGCATTCCCATTGCTTTGATAATTCTGTTGAAAGACTAGCAGGTTTCATACTTAGGATTTGTTACTTTACTACTAGTTTATTATTTAAATACTCAACACATCCTGTGTGTTTGAATGGTGAGCTTGAGAAACCAAGAGGGAGAAAAAGTGTGACTCTTGAACTTTGAGCCTTGTGATATCTGAGGATGGTAGCCTGAACATGCCACCATGGACGATATTGTCTACATGATCACAAAGGTGTGTGTGAGGGAATGAATGGGAGACAAGAAAATGGTAATCTTTGGAAACTGTAAAAGTTCTGTAAAGATACAGCTGGAAGGAATCAGTCTGTAGAACGAGGTCAAAACAAGCTCTGACACTAAGCAGTTATGTGCCAATCCTGTGCTGAGGATCAAGGCATCCACAACTATGGTGAAGGCTAGAGAACTCTTAGGTAGCGTGCAACTCTAAATCTGGGGGGTTAGAGAGAGCCACACAGCTCAGCATGGATGTCATGTGTAAGGCACATGTCACCAAGAAGGCTGCAAGGCAATACCTGATCAGTGCTGTGCAATGTCTACAGCATGGGAAGGATGGAGTGAAGGACTTCCCCGTGAGCCTCAGCATCTCAGACTCCCTGTGACATCTCCCAGACTGAAGCTGTCCAGGGCAAACTAGCACTCATGGGGGAAACCAAAGAAAATCAGAGAGACAAAAAGACAGAGCTTGTATAATGTACAGCAGGCAGCTGTGAGGTGACCATGAGGAGCCGCTGCTACCTGAGTGTGGGGAGGCCAACAGCTAATGGGGAAGGCTGCTGCTGAGGCCTGGGGATGGTGACCCAGCAGGCAGAGGTCACCACTCTAGAGGATCTGCTGTCTTCTAGTGTTGACAGCCACTGCTAGGTGCTGACAAACACACACACACACCTCATGTACAAATAAAAGTAGAATCCTTTTAAAAAGATAGACTCTGAACCTTCCTATCATATCACAAGTTAACGACTCTCCCCATGGCCCATGACTTGAGTTAGTTACAATCACTGAGCAGCAGGGACCCAGCATGTCTGCCCACTGTGCAGGAACTCAGCTACAATCACCAGGGTTTTCTCCTCATGACACTGGACAGACACCAGTCTCCTCTCCTGTAAACTTGCGAGAGCGACAGCTCTGCATCAAGGGACTTTCTGGTTTAAAGAAGTTCAAGGAGCACTTATGCATGATGTGCTGTGCACCAAAGGCCGCTCGCTCCTCTGGGATGTGAAGCTGACACATCAGCTTCTCTCCTTCTGCACCATGAAACACTGTTGAGTCTCACAGTGGGAGACAGAACAGCAGCAAGAGATGACCCTTCTCCTCCAGGGAGACGTGGGCATTGCCACAGCCAGGGTGACACAAAGTCAGTGGAAGCTGCTGAACTGAGTAGTCCAGGAGCCAAAGAACTGGGAGCGACTGTGTCTCATCACCTCTGGGATGGCCCTGTCTCCAAGGCTCGACAGGCTCCCAGGTGTTTAATCACTGTAGAATCCTGGCAACTCTGCTTTATGTCCTCACGGTGAAAGCCTATGGCCAGCTGAGACTGGTCTGGTGCAATTGCAGGTTGGTGGTCACCAAATTAAGTTACAATGTTCTCCCTCGGCTTCCTGCAAGCCAACCATGGAGGAGGCAGACTGCCCTTCTCCAGTGTGCTTTAGTAAACACATCCCACAATACAGGCTCCCCAGCTGATCTCTCTGCTTTTCACTCCTAGACAGTGGCCAGCAGCTGCTGCTATGTCCGGGAAGCCCGTGCTTCACTACTTCAATGGCCGGGGCAGAATGGAGTGCATCAGGTGGCTCCTGGCTGCAGCAGGGGTGGAGGTAGGTTGTGCAGTGTTCTGGAGCTGGACTCAAGTCCAGTTTAAGATGCTTCTCTAAGCTGAGAGACTCCACACCAGGAGAAGGGTGTGAAGTTTGTCTTAAACGGTAATTGTTTTGTACTAAAATGGAGATGTGTTGATTTGAAATGGTGAAATTTTACTGTGCTTTCCATGAAGAATACATTCACAATTAAAAGACCTTTTCAGGAGGAAAAAAAAATCAAATACTTACTTGATTAATTGCTTATTTGAGATGGATCAAATGACTTACTGAATACATACATGTGGAAATAGGCATTTGAATATTGGTTATCAGGTGACACTAATTGCTTATTACTGATTTATGGTATGATAGTGTGATTTTAGGAATGCCACTGCTCTTTCAAAACGAGTGTGCATGTTTGGAGTACATATGTTATGTAGGTGTTTGTGGTGGGTACATGTGACACTGCAAGTGTATGTGACATTACAATCTGTCTCAGAAGTGGACACAGAGATGCACAGGGTGCACTGCAGCTGGGGTTATTGGAGCTGGGGACTGACAGATGAAGGACATCTGTATCTTGTAGTTTTATGTTGGAGAACCTTAAGTTTCCATGATAAAGATGGTTTAAAGGAACAGGGACTGAAGTGATGGTTCAGTGGTTAGAACCCCAGACTGTTCTTGCAGAGGGCTGGTCCAGGCTGCTCACAAACACCTGTCACTCTGACCCCAGAGGGATCCCATGCCTTTGACCATCATGGGCAATTGAGCAGACATGTGCATGCATGCACACATGCATGGGCGGGGCACACACACAGACCACACACACACACACAACAGAGAGAGAGAGAGAGGGAGAGAGAGGACTTTCCATATATAGTATAAAAAACATAAAAGGGATAAACTGTGCCAGAAAACTAAATAGAGTTAAATTTAAAACACCCAGCACAAATGAGAGGACTGACACAAGAGGTTGTAACAAACGACCTGTCAAAACAGAGGGATACTCAGTCATCAGTTTCTCATGTATCAAATTCCAGGCACAGGGCTGTCTGCAAGGTCTGAGTGGCGAATAAGAAAGAGCTTGCATCCTCAGGCGTCCTCCATGTCTATGAGCTTCAGCTTTCAGTGGGAGTGGCCCATGTGAGAATGAGAAGGACAGCAGCCTTCAGCAGTTAAATGTTCTCCTTTCAAGCTTCTGAGCAGAAAAGGCTAGTAGGCTTTAGTGCTGCCCTCTAGAGGCCCCATTGAGGAAAAACACGTCCGGTTCACACCATGGGGGCTGAGCAGTTGGGAATGCCTGGGGATGAAGGAGTAGACACTGCTACCTGGGAACCTTGTCCTTGGATAGGAGCAGAATGGGAGCCTTAAAGGATGAAGTGGCAGCCTGGGAAGGCTGCTGGTGTCCTTCCTCAGTGTAATGGCAATATGTTTACCCCAACCGTGGAATCGCACCTTCTCCATTCCTGAATGAACAGGACTTCGGCTGGATCATTTCTGAACAAAGGACAGCATAAGGGCTGAGAGGTTCCAGTGCTGTCCCCGGGGGAGAATGCGTTACATAAACACATAACTGGGTCCAGAGTCTACATGATAGCTTTGTGGCTGAGGGATGTGTGCTAAGCCAGTGGGCTGTTGAGTTCACCACAAGAGGAAGGCAGGGATGGGGCCATCTGCTGCGTGGCTGAGAAGGCAGTGGGCAGGGCTGTTAGAGACCCTGCCTCAAACCTTCCAGATTACATGTGCCTGCAGGCTGGTCACTGACTTCAATCTCACCATCGACTTCACCCCACCAACCTATGACAGTTCAGCCCCTGTGTGTGATGGTCAACAGTCAGCTCTCCCTGTACCTCTCTGAAGGCTGTGCAAGTTGCTGATGCTTACCCTTACGTTGCCTATCAACCCAATCCTGTGGACTTATGGAACCATCCTCAAATTGTCTCACCAAGCAAGGTTGAAGCCAATTGTCAACCTTGTAAAGCTAAGCATTTCTTTAAAATAGGAAGGGAGAAGACTGGTTTAGATTACTCTAGAGGGTTTGAGAGATGGCTGGGCCTGAAGGTTAAACATGGATTCAGATCCAGTAATATATTTAAAAGGCCATGGTGGGTTGTCACTGGGTATGTGCACACAAAAACATTTAATACTCATACATAAAACAAATAAATATTTGAAAAACACAATAGTCTTGAGACTGAGATGTAAGCAACTTTATCAGGGGGTTTGTGTAATGGCTTAGCTTTTTAGAGTGTTTTGAAACACCCAGATAAGACAGGAAATAACTGTCTGTTACTCCAGCCCCAAGAGAATCTCTAACTCCTGGCCTCCATGATCTTGACCTCCAAGAGGGATGGATGTATCTCCAACACATAAAAACCCACGGGGAAATGGCTGGGTTCAATGGAGTAGGAAGTGATGATTAATAAAGAGCAAGAAGGGTGCCAAAGTAGACTAGAGACAAGATGAAGACATGCCTATACATAGTCTACAAAGACTCACACCCTATGTAATGAATGTGACAGTGTATGGAAGTCACACACAGAGAAGAGCATCAAATATGTGATATTTTACAAAAATACAGCATTAAATCAAACTATCAGAAAATGCCAAGTAAGCACAAGGCACAAAAATATCTAATACTCTCAACATATCTAACTTCTGAAGGAAGGCAAAGACTGACCCAGAGCAAGGTAGCCTCTAGACAACAGTCACTCTAGATTAAACCGTCACACATTTCTAGGTTAACTCATACATATCTAGGTAAACTGTCACACACAGCAGATATAACTGACTCTATACCTTGAACTTGTCTGTTCCACAATGGGGCTCTGCCACCAGGCCCTTGGGAGCATGCCAGAACAAGCTATACCACCAAGGGGGCACTCTCGGCCCTCTGGAATTCTCTAAGAACCCAAGTAACTTTAAAAAACACATTTGAAGGGCACATTAAGTTTTTATTGCAGATAAAGAAACTTGGACATTGGTAGTGGAATGGGTAGCAGCTGACAAATCATCCAAATGTCCTTCCTAGACCCTCACACAGGGACACAGCTCCAACACTGGAGGAAGTTGGTCACATGCTCATCGTGGCCTCTCTCTATGCTGCACACCGACAAGCCATGGGAACTAGGAAGCAAGCCCTGGAGAACTCCTCACTCAGGGCATCACACCATCTGGACAGGGACCTGAGAGAGGCAGTGCAGCATGCCCAGAGGATGGAGAGAGAAAGAGGCTGAAGAGGATGGAGAGGAAGAGGTCCAGCTGAAGAAATATGAGTGCAGAGCCTGGGCTGCAGAGAAAGCCTAAAGTGCAGGCAGGCTTGAAGAACAGAGACCCCACATGACCACGGGGAAAAAATGGAAACAGAAGGGGGCAGGCAGCTAAATGTTTCCCTTTCCTTTCCAGGCGGGGGACAATATACTCGCTCAAAGGCTTTTCGGCGGGACCCCTGATCACCCCTTTGCTGTGTCCCTTTTGACCTCTCAGTTCTTTTCTGCTGGGCCTTGACATTGCTCTCCGGGGAATTTCCCCTTTCCCCAAGGGGTTTCCCCTTTCTCCCCCGCCAAAAAATTCCCCGGCTGCGACATGGATCTGTCTTTGAGCATGTGCAAACACTATCATCCCTTTTGGTGGGGCCCCTGTGGGGGGCCCATGTCACCCTAAAAAGGCAGTAAAAACCAGGTTGTCATCTGGTTTTACCCAAAGGGGGAAGGGGCCCCTTAAAGGAAAAAATGAATTTTCTTAGCGGGAAGAGAAATTATCATTTGGGGCATAAAGGATAAAAAAAAAGCTACCCCCGGGCCCCTTGGTAGGGTTAAAACCCTTTCAGGCAGTGACATGCATCCCGGGGGCCCACCCAAAATTTGATTAATGATTATAAAGGGAAAAGACCATGAAAAAACCCTTGTAACTAAAACCCAAAAAAATTCACCTGTGGGTTGTGAGTGAAGTCAGTGCTAAAGGGACCTTTTTTGTGGACTTGGCGGGAAGGATGAGTTATTCTCACTAGATTGGAAATGACATTACTAATGGTGCCCAAAGAAATTTTTCCCCCACAGGGTGCTGCAGGGACTCCAGGCTGACTGAGCCCTAGGGGGCGGGGACAGAGTGTGGTTTGGGATCAGATACATTTGAGTGTGAGTTGTAAAATTCCTTCCTGCCTTTGGGCTCTTGGGGGTTTTTTAATCAAAACAGGAAAAGATTAGGACAGATTTAAATTGCTTTTTGGGAATTAGCATGTTTTCCATCAGACAGACAAAGCAGGGGGCGTGTTCCCTGAAATGTTCAATTCCCTTGAATCTGAGACAGTGTGTTAATTCTGTAATTTAGGGCTACTTAACAAAGGGCATCCTTCAAATCCAAAAGTTTAATGTCACATCATTACATAGCTGACATTTTGAGGGTTTCTCTTTGGTTCTTTTTAAAGGTTTTTAGTGCAGTTTCCCCCCCTTCCTTTTTTCCCCCTTAATAGGAAAGGCTCTTTTGGGGTTTCTCCCTGAAGCAGGGGGGACAGGTGATTTAGGGGCACAAAACATTAAATCAAAAAAATACAGGAATGGGTCTAGATCTTCAGGGAAGGTTGTGGCTTGCCCGCGCCTCCCCTGGAAAAGGGCAAACCCTTTTTAAATCTATCATGAAAATCTGGGAAACTTGGATTATGAAAAATCTATGGGGGGGGGCTGTTTCCTATTGGGGCCCCCACTATCTGTAAGAATTTTTCACCTTTTTTAAAGTTTGGGATGCAACCCCCTCTGGAGCTGGGTCTGGGAGCTGAGTGGAGAAGCGCCCGGACTCTCATAGGTCTTTCTCTCTTTTATAACCTGGATAAAAGTGTTCTCCCGGTCTGCATCACTGCAAAAGATTTTCCCTTGTGTTTTATTTAGTCAGAGCCATGCACTAGTTGTATTAAAAAAAACTGATGATAAAATTTTCATCCTTTTTCCCAAAATTAGACTCTGTCTAATCAAGGGCCCATCACCTTTGATTCCTGCATTTGGTTTTTGGTAGTATATTTGCTTTTGAGATGAACATCAGGTAGAAACCTTTACTGCTCCTCCTTTTTCCTCGCCTTGCTCTTCCCCTTCCTGCCTACCTCTGTCCACCTTTCTTTTTTTCCCTCCCCTTTCCCCCTTGTCCTTTATTCTTCCTCCCCCGTTCTTTCCTTTTCCTGCTCCTCTTTTTCTCCTTCTGTTTTCTTGTCTGTCCCCCCCTTTTTTCCCCTTCTTTTCACTGACCCAAAAGGGTGGGGGTTAATGTATTTCAAGAGAATCGGGAGTAAAAGGGATTTGGGATAGTGGGGGCCTGGACTGGCTTGTCCTCCCCGGCAAAATTAAAAAAACAAAAAAATGTTTCTCCCTTTAGTTGCATTCTGAAAACCCCCAAGGGGAATTTTCAGAGTCCTCTCGCTTTAAAAAACTGGCAATTTTACCCCCGCCCCTTCCAGGCCCCCCCCCCCAAAGACATTCCCAGTTGGTTTTTTTAGATTTTTTGGGGTCTGTCATGCGGGATTCCCCTTGCTTTTATAATTACGTTTTAAAAGAAATAGAAAGGGTTTTTTTACTTAGGATTTGTTACTTTAAATACTAGTTTTTTATTTAAATTTCCCAACAATCCCGTGTGTTTGAATGGTGGCTTGAGAAACCAGAGGAAAAAAGTGTGATCTTGAACCCTTTTGGGCCTTGTGATATTGAGGATGGTAGCCCGAAAAATGCCACCATGGGCGATTTTTGTCTACATGATAAAAAAGGGTGTGTGTGAGGGAAAGAAAGGAGACAAGAAAATGGTTTTAAACTTTGGGGAAAATTTTAAAAGTTCTTTTAAAGTTTTCAGCTGGAAGGAATTTAGGGCTGTAGAACGAGGTTTAAAAAACAAGTCCGGGCACTAAAACAGTTATTGGCCAATCCCGTGTGAGGATCAAGGCATTTAAAAACCCATGGTGAAGGTTTAAAAATTTAGGTAGCGGGGCAAATCTAAAAACTGGGGGGTTAAAAGGAGCCACACAGCTCAGCATGGAGGGCAGGTTTTAAGGCACAGGGACCAAGAAAGGGTGCAAGGCCCTTTCCTGATCAGTTTCTGTGCAATGGGCTACAGCATGGGAAGGAAAGGAGTGAAGGGGCTTTCCCCCAGGCCTCAGCATTAAAACTCCCCGTGACATCTCCCCGACTGAAGCCTTTTTCCAGGGGGAAACACCTCATGGGGGAAACCCCAAAAAAAAATCCCGAGAACAAAAAAAACTGGGGCTTGTTTTGAACTGCAGCAGGCCCGCTGTGAGGTGACCATTTAAGGAGCCGCTTTTACCTGAGTGTGGGGAGGCAACAGCTAATGGGGGGAAGGGTGCTGCTGAGGGCCTGGGGGGTGGTGACCCAGCAGGCAGAGGTTTACCCCCCTAGAGGGAAACTCCTGTCTTTAGTGTTGACAGCCACTGCACCCAGGGCGGGCAAAACACACACCCACCCCAAGTACAAATAAAAGTAGAATCCTTTTAAAAAGACAGCTCTGAACCCTTTCCCATTAAACCAAGTTAACGGGCTCTCCCCATGGCCCTTTACTTGAGTTTTGTTACAATCATGAGCAGCAGGGGGCCCCGCAAGGGCTGGCCCCCTGTGCAGGGGAATCGCTAACCCAATTTACCGGGTTTTCTCCTCATGGCACTGGGACAGACAAAACAGTCTCTTTCCTGAAACTTGCAAGAGCGACAGCCCCCTGCATCAAGGGGGAAATTTCTGATTTAAAGAAAAATTCTAAAAGGGGCACTTAACAAAGATGTGCTGTGCACCCAAAAGGCTGCCGGTGCCCTGCGGGCGTTTAGGCTGGGCACTTTAGCTTCTCTCCTTTTGCCCCCATAAAAACTGTTGAGTCTCAAGTGGGAGACAGAACAGCGCAAGAGATGACCCCTTTTCCCCCCGGGGCGTGGGCATTGCCACAGCCAGGGTGACACAAAGTCAGTGGAAGTTTGCTAAACTGAGAACCGGGAGCCAAAGAATGGGAGCGACTGTGTTCACCCCTCGGGATGGCCCTGTCTCCAAGGCTCCCCAGGCTCCCGGGTTTTTAAAATCACTGTAAAATCCGGGGCCCAACTCTGCTTTATGTCCTCACGGTAAAACCCTAGGGCCCATTGGACTGGTCGGGTGAAATTGCGGGTTTGGGTTTGGTCCCCAAAATTAAGTTACAATGTTCCCCCTGGGGTTCCTGAAACCCAACCATGGAGGGGCCCAGACTCCCCCTTCCCAGTGTGCTTTAGTAAACACACCCCAAACAAAACGACCCCCCCAAATGATCTCCCCCGCTTTTCACTCCTGGGACAGGGGCCCCAGAAGCTGCTCTATGCCCGGGAAGCCCTTTGCTTCACTACTTCAATCCCCGGGGCAGAATGGAGTGAAATCGGTGGCTCCTGGCTGAGCAGGGGGTGGAGGTGGGTTTTGTGCAGTGTTCTGCAGGGGATCAGGCCCAATTTTTAAGATGCTTCTCTAAGCGGAGATTCCCCCAAAACGGGGAAAAGGGGTGTGAAGTTTCCCTTTAAATGGTAATTTTCCCTTTTACTAAAAAAGGGATGGATTGATTTGAAATGGTTTAAAATTTTTCTTGCTTTCCCTGAAAAATAATTCACAATTAAAAGACCTTTTTGGAGGAAAAAAATCAAAAAAGTACTTTAATTTAAAATTTTTTTATTTGAGATGGATCAAATGAAATTACTAATACAACCTTTGGGAAAAAGGCAATTGAATATTGGTTTTTGGTGCACTAATTGCTTATTACTATTTATGGTACAATAGTTTGGAAATTTTTTGGGAAAGCCCCCCCTCTTTCAAAAAAAGAGTGTGAAAGTTTGGAGAACATAAAAATTTTGTGATTTTTTTGTGGTGGGTACATGTACACTGCAAGTGTATGTGACATTACAAATCTGTTTTCAGGAAAATTTGGGACAGAGTTTCACAGGGTGGACTGCCCGGGGGTTATTGGGGGCTGGGGGAAATGACAGATGAAGGACATCTGGGATCTTTATTTTTAACCCACGGGAACCCTTTAAAAATTTTCCCTGATAAAGAAAGGTTTAAAGGAACAGGTTCTGGGAATGAAAAGTTTTAGTGGTTAGAACCCCAAACTGTTTTTTCAGAGGGGTGGGGCCAGGCTGCTCACAAACAAACCCGTTTACCCCGGGCCCCAGAGGGATCCCCTGCCCTTTTACCACCATGGGTAATTGAGCAGACATGCGCATGCAAGCACCATCATGGGGGGGTCACACACCAACACACCACACACACATACACACAGACCACACACACACAGGGGAAGAGAGGAGAGAGAAGACTTTCCATATATATGTAAAAAAACATAAAAAGGGATAAACTGTGCCAGAAAAATAAATAGAGTTAAAATTTAAAAACACCCCCCACAAAAGAGAGGATGAACAAGGTGAAAGACGACCTGCAAAACGAGGGTACTCAGCCCTCATTTCTATGTATCAAAACCAGGCACGCGCTGTCCCGCAAAGGGCTGAGTGGGGAATAAAAGGAGAGCTCACAACCTCAGGAGGCCTCCCTATCTATGAGCTTCAGTTTCAGTGGGCGTGGCCCACGGAGAAGAGAAGGACAGCCCTTCAGTAGTTAATGTTTCCTTTCAAGCTTTTGAGCAGAGAGGCTAGTGGTTTCGTGCTGCCCTTAGAGGCGCGGTTTAGGAAAAAAAAGCCCGGTTCACACCATGGGGGAGGGAGAAGAGTGTTTAGATTACTCTAAGGGTTTGAAGATGGTGGGCCCGAAGGTTAAACATGGGTTCAGCCTCGTAATACATGTAAAAGGGCCCTGGGAGGGTTTCATTTGGGGTAAAATGCAAAAAAAAAACATTTAATACC